>JADRCH010000077.1:1902898-1915398 GCA_019843965.1 Rhynchomys soricoides | reverse complement strand
TAACTGAATATTTGGATTGTTTCTACTTTTATCTATCAGTAGCAATGCTGTTGTAAAATTTCTCCCATTCTCTTGATGACATAAAGAGAATGAAAGATGACAAATTTGAGGGAGGAAATGCTTGCTAAATTAACAATAGATAATAAAGAATTTGTAGCAAGAATATTAAGAAGTCTCCAAATAGAGCAATAAGAAAACAAACAAACCTTTTGTTAATGGGTAAACATTTTTAATATATCTGTCATGGTTTCATTCAGTTGTTGTGATACAATACTCTGAAAATGTTACTTAGAGTAGAAAAAGACTCATTTCAGTTCAGAATTCAAGGGTATAGTCTATCATATCAGGGAAGACGAGGCTGAAGGTGGTTAAAGAGCTGCATCCACATCAACAGGAGAGAAAAGTGAACATGTGCATGCTTGTTTTTTTTTTTTTTTGCTTGCTTGTGCTTAGCTGGATTTCTTCATTTATATAGCTCAGAAACCCCTGCCTATGGAATAGTACTATCTACACATGGTGAGTCTTCTCACATGTGTGAGTGTAATTATGACATCTTGCCACAGGGCATTCCCCCCAAAAACATGCCCATAGGACTGTCATAGACATAACCACAGCACACCTGCCCACAGACATGCCCACAAGAGATTCCCCAATAGACACGCCCACAGAATATTACCACAGACATTCCCACAGGTCATCATAATGTCCTAACTCTTCTCGGGTGATTCTAGATTGTGTCCAGTTGACAAAGAAAATCATCAAATTTCTAAAAAACCTAAACAAACGGCAAGTCAGAGTCCACATAGATGATCGAACTCATGGTCATTAGGTGAAGACACACTTGAAGCACAACCTAATTTCCCCTACTGCAGTGTCTAAATGAGACATAAATGATCATGCCAAATATAGGGAAGGTTATAGATAATTTGGACTTTTGTAACTACTATTAAGAATGTAAATGATTCAGAATATTGGGCAGATAGCAAACACAATTTCTTTACAAGTTTAAATTGTAAATAGCAAATGATTCAGAAATCACATTTAACAAACATGTTATTATCAATTACTAACTATCTTAATTCTAACTAGTTATCTTAATTCCTCCCCATGTGACAACACAGATGTTAAATGTTATCTATATGATGCTGACGCTCATCTCTAGATCCTTATCACAGGCTTCTTCAACAAACAACCTAGTATACAGTACTTATTTAATTAAACTCCTAGGTTTTTGACCAGGTTTCCTAGTCTCAAGGAATAGCACCATTGTGTTCCTAGGTCCTGGAACACGTAGTGTCTTCCTGTCCATCACTGCTTCCTCAACATACATAAAGAGCCAATCAAGCTTGCCAACTACTTCTACTTCCAACTTTTTTTCTTTACAAACTGTCCAATTTTCTTTATTTGCATTACCAAAATTCATACCTCTGCTTATTAAATTTCCACAGTAAATTCCTAATAGCTGTTCTTATAGTCCTTTGAAATTTTAACCTCTACTTTCCTATACTATTTAGAAAATATTTTAAAACCTAAATCATTCTTTATCACTTTTATTCATAAATTCTACAGTGACTTCTCATCTATTTTGAGTAAAATCCAAGCCCTTACATAGCATGAGTCATAAGGCATCCAGTTCTTCTAGGATCACTGAACACCACTGTTGTTAACCACCTTGCCATCTTTATTTCCTTAATGCCAAAGTTAATTTTAACTCTGGATTTTATGTTGGACCTGGACTACATATCTCTCTAACACATTGTTCTGTAAGTTCAAATAGCATTTCTCTAGTTAATTTCCCTTCACCAGGAAGGCAGTTTCTATTCCTCTACTTTTGCATCAACATAGCATTTTATTAAGCAATTTACTATATTGTGTGATTCTGTGTTATCTGCCTAACTCCTATAGAAATTGTCCATATATTAAAACTATTGAAATCCTAAGAATAACATTCATCTTATATCAGTTGTCAAAAAATTCTTGGCAAGCATGCGTCGATAAAAGAATATTTATTGAATGTTTTGCTTGAATAAATTTCATTGGTTAATAAATGTATGTGAACTCCATACTTCATATTACTTTTGTGGGGAGGGCATTTTAAAATTTGATTTACTTGTAAGGAGAGAGAAAACTTAAATCCTACCAAAAAATCTTGGAACGACAGTAAAAGAACAATGAATTTGGCTATTAAATATTGATATACTGAGCTCTTACACTCTATTTTATGTAATTGGAAGGTTAGAAATGTTGCTTGATAAGCAATCATTCTGATGAAGAATACAAAGCATAAAATAGCCATCACACTGATGTTTTGCCTTTATTCATATTGTTTATAGCAGTATGTATAGCTGGGATTGATTGCTTAGTGCTTAGAATATCTTGATTTTATATTATATAGATTCTACCTAGAGTAACACAGCAAGTTCTATTAGTCTTCTGTAATCAGCTACGGTTAAAGAAAAGCTAGGTGATCATGTTTTATAGCCTTCAAAATGATCATTCTCTTTGAATATAGCCAAGGTCTTTGGGTTTTACCAAATCTTCTTAAAAAGAGAAAACTGAGATACTTTTGTAAAACCTTACTTGTAATTTAGCATTGACACTATTGTAGAAATCTGTATTTTCCCTTTAAAGATAGTAGTTAACAGAGTATTCAAAAGAAATCAAATGATTTGATTGCCCAGAAGGTATAAAAAATGAAATCAGTAGTTAATGATCTAGGTGACCAGCTGTTCACAGCAGAATGTTTAAGAGATAAGAAGTCTTTAGGTCAGGAAATCCTGAGCAGAGGAGCTGCAGCAAAGAAATTCATATGACAGCAATTTATAACTACTCAACAGAAGTCACTAAGATGAACACAGAGATCCAGAGACTACAGCCTCTCACAGAGGAAGTGGTGAGAGAAAAGTGCAGGATCATCTACTTAGTGTGTTCTTTTCAGAGGAAAAAGACTGCAGGAAACAGGGGCTGAAGGCAAGAGGGTAATAATTAAACTAGTAAAGACTTCAGTTGTCAGAATTGTTCCAGTGTAAATGTCATTTTTATTTCCTCAGAATGATAGGATACAATGAGAGTTGTACCCAAGCTGTAAAAATACTTGGCTTGACTGGAGCCTAGAGTGGTTTCTCCATTCTAACATTATGTAGGCCTAGGTCAGGAAGCATCTAGCCTCCATAAGATCTAATAGTCAAAGCTCACTGATTCAATCTGGCTTCTCTCTACTTCTGATTGAATTGCTCTGCTTGGCCTCATATTAATTTTGCCAATATGTTCTAATCTTTTAGCTCCTTCTCATTCCTGACTCATTCTGTCTTCACCTGTGTCTAGCTTGTTCTCTCTGCAACATGTTTCTGTAAAACTGTTCTGGTAAAACTGCCATACACATGAAAACCACATCTGTGTCTAACTTCTTCTATCACTTACATACTCTTTCTTGCCTGGGCTGTTCTCATGAGAGAGAGGCCTGTCCTATCTCTAAACTCATTCTATCAAATCTTTCTCTGATTCCTCACTTTGTCCCTTCATTAGATGTTGCTTTCAAATATGGCTGCTCCCTTCTACAAACTAACTTTACCTTCATTGTTGAGGAATAAAGGTGTGTACTAATCCTGAATTCCAGTCAGATCATATCTTTGGATGTGGTCCCTTGCCAGAGCAGCCATGTTGTTGGATTAAAATTCCTTTATATTCCAGTTAAAACTAAAAATACAATTACAATTTCCTATAATCCTTGTAGAAAAGCATGCTAAAAGAGGACCACAAGAGAAAATTACACATAACTCATTGTAGGAGGTGAATTTAAAGGAGGAATTTAAAATTCGTGCCTGAAGTGCATACTGCTAAAGTTTAACTTAACTTATTCATAAAATTGGCTATTAGTTTATAGATGGTTTCAGATATGTTTCCGTATTACACAAACTAAGTAAAAACTACACTTTATAAACCTTATCTGATAATTGGCTGTTTCCATGTTAACAGAGCTTAGATTTCCATACAACTAGTACCAAGGGGAAAGGGGGGGGGTACTTTTGATTATCTGTAACCAAAATTTTTCAGAGTATATGAACAAAAAAATTTAAATAAATTAAATAGTGAATGGACACAAGCATGAATGAGCAAAATGTAAAAATAAATAAATAAATAAATAAATAAATAAAAATTGAAAAGTTGATGATCTTGAAAACTGTTTTGTTTATTGAGATGGGACCAATAGGAAACATTTTCCCCAAATTAAGATGTTTCTTTTATTTTGCTTTAAGTGATTTTACTCATGAGCAAAAAGTAACCTAGGTCTGTGGGACACTAGCAAATATTTCTCTCTCCTACGGTTTTGATCTTTATGAAGAAAGAGGAATGAAGAAACCAGAGCAATGTTGATGATTGGAGCCAACCATCAGACTGAGCTTAGCAAACCTGGTGGGAGAGCTGGCAGAAGGACTGGAGGAGCAGTGGGGGATTGCAGTTCCACTGGAAGAACAACATAGGCTGGCCTGACTACCCAGTTCTCACAGAGACTAGCCCACCAACCAAGGAGTGTACCTGGAGGGATCCATGGCTCCAGATACATGAGTAGCAGAGGATGGCCTTGCCTGACAGTAATGGGAGGAGAAGCCTTGTTCTTGTGAAGGTTTGATGCTGCAGCATAGGAGGATGCTGGAGCACTGGGGGTGGGAGAGGGTGGGTGGGTGGGGGAGCACCCTCATACAGACAAAGGGGAGGGGAAGGGCGGATGTGGGAGGGGGTTGGTGGAGGGGTAATCACAAAGTGGGATATCATTTGAGATGTAAACAAATGGAATGATCAATAAAAAGAAAAGAAAGAAAGAAAGAAAGAAAGAAAGATATCTAAAATACAGGAACATTAATTAATAGAAAATGGGATTCAATCATGATACAACTGTGGCAACCATAAGAATACATCTGTTCATATGCATATGCTCTGGTCATGCAAGATGTGAACTAAGACTCACAAGAATAGTCTGTGAGAGGATCTTTCTATACAGATTCTTTGGCAAATATATTCTCACTTTATCCTTCAGAAAAATGTCTTTTGAGATGTTGCAGGGGTTCAAAATATGCTGGTTAATTATATGTCTATATGATGGAAAATCTTGAAATATCAGATGGATACAAATATAAATTTTATATAGTGCTACAGGATATGGTTTTTTAACTGGATAATATGAACCAAACTAAAGTAAAAATTTATCTTCATTTCTAAAATAATCTTTTAACATTTCCAAATTATTTTATTTTAAATTTTATGGCAGTAAAGTCACACCAATTCATAGTCAATTATGTAAATATATTCAATATTCACTCAACAAGCATTTATTAAAAGTTTCCTTTATTTAGGATGTGTGGTGTTTGCTCAGGGCCATTATTCCCTTGGAAGACAAATAAAAAAATAAATAAAAAATAAATAAATAACTTTCCTCATCTATATTCCCTGACTAACAACATAGCATTTATATTCCCAACATGGATATAAAGCCTCAAGACAGAAAGAAAGTTTTGATCTCCGCTTATTCCTCAAAAGCACTCGGGCTTTTCCTTATTGATACATTATGTATAAATTCAAGGACTTTATTAGTATCAAATAGACTTAATATCAATGTTACTAATGCTAGTGTGTTTTATTGATGACATTCGGATTACAACGTAGTGATACTAAAATCATATAAACACAATTGAGAAAATATGTCCTCTTAGGAATCTTCTGTGTATTTTTCTGCTTCCTGACCTACAAGAGGTAAGTGGTTCTCTCCATCATGTTTTCCCGCCTTGGTGTATCACCAAACCACAGACCAAATGCAATGGAGCTAGCCTCTGAAAATGGCAAAATAAACATTTCATTCTTTAGACTGATACACAGAAGCCATACTTATGAAATCTTATCAATTTGGCCACCTAAACAAGACCTGAGCATTGGCTCCATCAACAGGCGTGCTAACACAAATTGATAAATCTCATGAGGCTTCAATACTAGACAAAGATCTATAGGAAATTAAGGAATGGGAGAATGGGAGAAATAGACTTCCCCAGGGAAGAGGTTCCAAATTGATTATCCAATATCAAGTGTTCATCCCAGAAATTACATATATGCAGGTAAATTTGTATGGAGTGACTAGGTTATGCTTAGATATTTAGAATGTAAACAGAATAGGAGGATCTGGGAAGGAGGAGGATATCTTCAGGAGTAAGTGAGAAAGACAGTATAACAGGGTGTGAATTTGATCACAGTATTACATATATAGCCATAAAACTATCAAAAAATTTAAAAGCCTAATGTTAATTTTTGAAAGGTTCCAAACAAAATCTGCCTAATTCTTAGAGATGAATTTTTACAACTTTTCACATGTACTTCTGTGTATTAAACAAATTTGTTTTAAATTTAAAAGTATCGATTTGGGGAGCTGCAAAAATGGCTCATTATTGAAGAATTCTCACTGCTCTGGAAGAACTAGTTTGGTTACCAGTTCTAGTTTCTCAGGTAGCTCAATACTCATCACTCTAGTACCTGGGGAATCTAACATCAACTACAGGACCAAGATGACAACTCACAGACACACACAAACACATGAGTTAAGAAACAGAAAAGCAGGGGGAGGGGGAGGGGAGGGGATGGGGGAGGGGAAACTGGGAAAGGTGATAATATGTGAAATGTAAATAAATAAAATATCCACTAAAAAAAAGAAACAAAAACAAAACAAAAAAGCTTAAGAACAGAAAAGTACTAATTAGATTGAAGCAAAATCATTGTTATTTTTTTTAAAAGTATCAGTTTCATTTTTCTATATATTTAATTATAATCTAATACTACACCTGGAAAGAGTAAAAGTTTATAAGGTTTTTAAAGTAAAATTAATTTAGTTTTCTGAAAATATCCCTTTTTCTAAACCAACACAAAGAACAATGGATACTAGCTAATAATATCATTAAATATAAAAAATAATGTAACCCCAAAACCTATCAGTAGCCAATAATTGATCAGGAAGGGGTAAAGCTTGGTCTTTAGCTGTGATTCCAGTGGTGAGCATATGAGACTCCAATATTCAGTTCCAATCCTGTAGTCCTGGATAATATTAGTGAGTCACAAAACAAAAGGAAGCCATGAATGTGGAAGGGACTGTGTGAATTAAAGGAGATGACAGAGCTGGGAAGAGGTTGGGAGAGGGCCGGATCAGAATTCACTATGTGTACATATAGAATTTTGTGTGTGTGCATGTGTGTGTGCGCGCGCATGTTTGTGGGTGTGTGTGTGTGTCTGTGTGCATGTTTATATGTTTGTATATCCATGTATATGTGTATTTATTAATGTATATATAATATGCTTTGTACAACTAACATTATGAGTGATAGATTAGCATAATTATTAAACATAATTATTAAACATAATATTATTATATTAAACATAATAATCCTAAACAAGAAATCTGAAAACCATTAATAGCTCCTATTTCATTATGTACCCAGTGTCTACTAAGTAAAAGTCCTTATTCTCAACAACTTTTATGAAAGTTCTTATTCTCAACATCACTATTAAAACTACCAACCAAGAGTACACATGGAGGGACCCACAGCTCCAGCTGCATATATAGCAGTGGATTGCCTTATCTGGCATCAGTGGAAGGAGAGCCCCTTGGTCCCGTGGAGACTTGATGCCCCAGCATAGGGGAATGCTAGAGCAGTGAGTTGGGAAGTGGGTGGGTGGGGGAGCACTCTATAGAAGTAGGGGGAAGGGCAATGGGATGGGAGTTTGTGGAGGGGAAACTGGGAAGGAAAATAACATTTGAAATGTAAATAAATAAAATAACCAATTTTTTAAAAAAAGAAAAAAGTCACAGCAAGTGGTTATTTTATTCCTTTTTGCAGAAGATGCTTTTATGTTAGACTAGAAAGGCACTTGCCTGAGTCAAATCCAAAGAGCTGTACTACAAACTCATATTTTAACCATTTAAATTTCAAGGCTTTAGACTTTCTTCTTCTGTGATAGGTAATGCTCCAATATACTTATTAATTTTTGAAAATTCACTGTCAGTGAAATTGTTTCCTGACAACAAAACAGCCAAGCACTTTTTCACTAAGATATTATGACATTTTGGGGCCACTGTTATGAATGATATACAAAATTTGAATTTTAAAAGTAAATGTTTCTAGTATAACCCCTCTAATAGAGAGAAATAACTTCAATTTTGATAACAGGCTTCTTTCTAAGAGTATCATAAAATAAGAATGGCTGCATTATGATAACGATTGTGTAATAGTCAACCCCAAGAAACAAGGTACTTATGATGATAGTGGACACATTATGAATTCTTACTGTAGGTGGTTAAAATGCTCCTAATGCATATTTATCATTTACAACAACATTTGGAGGAGGAGTGTTATCACAGTCCTACATATAAATAAACAGATGCACAAACACATTTAATGAATTTGTTCACCTCCAGGTACTATAATAGGCATGGTCTCAAAATTTACCGAGCTCACCCTCTGGCACTAATCATTGACTCTAGCCTGCACATAAACAATGGGTTTAGATGTGCTACTCATTCATAGCTTCCATGCAGACTTGGGCTTATGTCTATCAGACATGGTCCAGTGAACTGAGCATATAGGCAGAATGGTGATAGCTTTGTGACTTCTAACTCACTTAAGTTCACTGAGAATTGATTTCTTCCCCTTGCAAGTGAACCATGTGTGTTAGATAATAGCTAAGGTCAAGTTAAATGATAAGGTGTTTAAAAATACTAGTACTGGATTTCCTCTATGTATTGAATAGTATAGTTAAAATGTACCCAAAGAGCCAATTGATGATATACTATTGTTTCTACTGCTCTCCATAGACACTATTTAGGTTATATATGATCAAACCAGAGTTGTAGAGAGATGAGCTCCAATACTGTCTGTGGCATGTGCTCTTTTAAATTGGTAAAAATGGATAAAATACAATTTCTTGCCACAAAGATTTTCTGAGAAAAGTTTTCAAGAAATAATTTCGGAGAATATACTCAAGAAAAGACTTGCAATTAATATTTTGTACTGTTAACATTATGAAATTGAGGCTATGCTATATAATTTACATTAAATCATTTGAAAAAGTTACTAAGACATTAGTGAGGGCAAACCATTTACTACTAATGTACTGCTAATGTATTTTAAATTATATTATATACGTGGCATATGCATATGTGTATATACATGGCAATAGACAGCTATTTAAAATTCAGGGTTTGTATGCATTTTGGTCTCTTTTTCTGGTATTTTTAGATGGCATGGATGACAAGACAGCATCAGATATAGATAGAATGATAATATGCAAAAGCATACAGAATTCTCACATATAAATGCTGTCTAGTTATTTTAAGACATTTTGTGAAACTACGAAAGTAGTGAGGCTGGGACAATGATGCATCAACTGAATTAATCACCATCATCACTCTTCTAAAGGAAAAACAAAGCAGCTTCAGCACACTCAATCATCATGAACGCCAAGAGAATGGAGCCGCATAAAACCAGGACTGGGTCCTGTTCCTAGTAGGTAATGTGGTTAGAAAACTACACACTGAAGGTTGCTCAACACTCTCAGAGTCTAAAATGCTAAGGTGGGGGTGGCTAAGTTTTACTGTGTGGATTTTTTTCCCCTTTATTTTTTTTCCATTAAAAAATGTAACTTTTCTTAAGGGACCTATCATGACTGCCCTCCGAAAGACCCAACAAGCAGCTGAAAGAGTCAAATGCAGATATCTGCACCCAACCAATGGACAGAAGCTGCTGAGACCTGTGGTTGAATTAGGGAAAAGCTGAAGAAGCTGAGGAGGAGGGCGACCCTGTAGGGGAACCAGTATGCTAAATCAACCTGGACCCCCAGATCTCTCAGACAGTGGCTCTGTGGGAGGACCAGCAGTCTCAATTAACCTGGACCCCGGAGATCTCTCAAACATTGGACCACCAACCAGGCAGCAAACACCAGCTGATATGAGGCCCCCAACACATATACAGCAGAGGACTGCCTGGTCTGGGTTCAGTCAGAGAGGATACTCCTAATTCTCAAGAGACTGGATGCCCCAGGGAGTTTAGAGGTCTGGTGGGGTAGGGTGTGGAGTGGGAACATCTACTGGCAGACTGGGATTGGTGGGGAGGTATGGGATGTGGAACAGGAGGGGAATAAAATCTGGAGTTTAAAATAAATAAATTAATTAATTTTAAAAAAATGTGACTTTTCTTTACAGAACTTCAGAAAATCCTACAACTAGATATATAAGCCTGCCAATGAAGAATTTTACCTAAGAGCTAGAGTCAAAATGACCCATTAGTATGAAAGACAGAGTTGAGAAAGGCGTTTTCTTTTCATAAATGCTGTCAAGTAAAAGGTACGAATTTGTCAAAGATAGAAATTCTAGCACAAATGTAGGAGTAATTCTACTGTGCCCATCCCTTGTATTCTTGTACAGAGTCCACTGATTCAAATGCATGTACTGTATTGTGCATTGATAATCCACTCACAAAATAAGTTCATACAGGACTCTAAAGAACAAGGAATAATCACCATTGTGGCTTGAGTCAGCAAGAACGTGAAAGCAAACATATGGTTAAATTCAAACATTCCTCTAAAAACCCCACAGTTTAATATTTTAGTCTTTGTTTTATTTAAACACATGGAAAGGTAAAATAATAAGTTTATTATTGGCATAAAGAAATATATAGTTGATGTAATTTATAAATAAATTATAAATAAATAACAATGTATTTTTCAATTATATCCTTGCATGTTTATGCCATAAGACCCCATAAAATAACTCTTTCCCCCTCTGTGATACACTTTGCAAACACTATCCTATAGATCGATGTGGAGATTGCCACTGCAGACCACAAGCATGCATAATGCTGTAAAGGTGGGGTTGCTGAAGCAGCAGTTATTGGTAATTTCTCACATATATGTGTGAAAAGGAAAAAATAAAACTGGCTCAGTGCATTTGTGTTCGTTCATTGAGCTCTGGGAATTAATTGCTCTTCTACTGCTCAACACTAACACTGAGGAGGAGAACAAATACAGGACTATAAACAGAGATGAGCCCATTATTGTATGTTTATCTTCCATGAATCTACAATGTGCAAAATTTCACACATGTGTACATTTCTTGCTTGTATGCAATGGAAAATCTTATTATAAATGCATCTGGTGAGTTTATTTTAATATATAGGATAAGGAAAAGCAAAGGCAGCAAAAGCCTTTTCTAAACAAGGATCACTAAAATATAGTGCATATGTTCCCTCTGAAGAGTACAATTCAAATCACCGACATTAGCAGCAGTGACAGTCTTCGGTTTACACCACGTGAAACAGCAGAGAGATGATCACTTAGCTTTTGTTTTGGTTCCAATTCATTTTTTTTTCAAGAAGTGTAATTAAAAAGTGCATTAATGCCACCAATTATGGCCTCCAAGGGACCAGAAACCCCATGTTACTCCATGATGGAACACAACTGAGCTGCAAACAACCATTTACCATTATAATACTCATTAATCCTGCCAAAAACAACTCATTATGGGACTTCAAGGAAATCATCTCATAGACAAACACAGCACAGAATCTGTCAGCACGTTCCTCACAGTAAAGTTGCAGAGGTGGCAACTTTGAGTACCATTAATTTGTGAACTTGAAACTAAGATTTTTACCTAATTTTGACTCAGGACATATTGTAAAATATCTGACTTAAATGATCTCCTTTCAAACTGAAGTCTTAATAAATAAGTAACTTATAATCAAAACTGGAAAAATCTTCAGGGTACCACTACTCAGTTCTACCAGAAATAATCATTCCTTATTGCAGAACAAGCATAATACTAATTTTCTAATCACTGTAGTGAATAACAACTATCTGAAAACATCTAGGACATCTTGAGGCTGGGTCTAAAATACATAAGCCCCTCATTCTTTTATCTCTGTAAAAATCTTATTATTTTAATCAAGATATTCAAACACTCTGTAACATCTTTTTTACTGCCAAACTCAGGAACATGTTACACCATGTTGGCATTTGGATGTAAATGTTATAAAGAAAAGGCCCTAAAATAGCCTCCACCAACAAAATTAATTTTCAGCTATCATAATTTGATGAGTAATTATTACCAAGATAAGCAACTATGAAAATTTATTTTAAAATACATTATCAATCCTTATGTCTTAAACCAAAAACAAACCATTTTGTTTATTCTGTAGAATTCTTTGCCAGAATAGAATTTATCAAAATAATAATCTTCTGAAAGATGCTTAAAAAAGACGTAACAAGCCAATTATAAAAGTATTTCTGTTTACTATCTTTATGATTTGAAAAAAAAACAAAAAGGAAATTATGGGAATTATTTTCTGTACACGTAGTTTATATAATTACTAAAGGTCAAATTATATACATCATTTGAATCCAACTAAGTCACCTTTTGAAAATCATACCTGTTCTCTGAGTGTTTAAGTACATGTATATCTTATAAAAAGATAGAA
>JADRCH010000077.1:1776669-1902888 GCA_019843965.1 Rhynchomys soricoides | reverse complement strand
AAAAAGATAGAACCTTATACTCTTACAAAATTCCAACAGGAAATTTTGTTACAACTGGCTTAATGAGTACCAAGGTTAGGCTTACCCTGATTCTGAAATCATAAGTTCTGAAAGTTTATGTGTGTGAAATAAAAGGTGAAGAGAATTATAAAATGTATAAAACAAAATTGAAACCTGCCTCTATTATTTATTTTTAATTGTTAGGTTAGGAATCTTAAATCTTGATAAAATGTATAAAGCAGAAATTACATGCATCCAAAAGTTATGTGTGTAACTGTCAATTTTCTATAGCACTGGTACCTTATAGACTTCAAACTCTGAGAGACCTCTGTTTTATTTTTTACTGAATGGTCAACTTTTGTCTTCAAGTAAATCTCTAGAGGAGAAGCAGCTGCTTCTTGGATGAGATTCCTCCCAAGAAACCATGATATTGGCTGGGAATATATTTCTTGCATTGCTTCGTTTTCAAGTCATAAGGAAGTATGAATAGACTGTTACAGGTGGTATGCCAGATCTTGGGTGGTATAGCATAGGGGATATGATAAAAAGTGATGCTATAACTGACATTTTGACGTTGTAGAAATTGTAAGAATGAATTGTTTTATATCTTGTATGAAATAAAGGTGGATCACATGTCATGTTAACATAGTCATATTTAGAGATTTTCCTTGCAAGGTATAAGAAGCTATTCTTCAGCAATTATCTGTGAAATAAATTATTAATAAATGTAACCTAACAACTTTTAAATGCCATTTTATATTTTGTGAATGCAATTTACAGAAGGAAAATTACTTGATTATCTGTGGCTATGTATGTCCAAATCCCAAACAAGTTAGAGAACATGAATGATAACAAAAGTCATACTTCGTCTCCTTTAAATTATGTTTCAAAATCCAATATGTAGAGTGGAACTATAATTTGAAAGTCAGAGTTTGGGAATTGAAATACTAAGTATGTGTGTGAAGTATTCACAGTAATCGGCACAGGAAAGCTCTCGCTTTCCAAGCTTCTGTGGGACTTGAAATCCAAACAGCGAAAGTGAAAGTTCCTTTCTGAATATGCCAGCACATTTATAAATTTATATTACTGGACATTAATGTGTGCTTTTCATTAGGAGCTCTAGAAACAACACAAATAACTCCAACCATAAAAATAGCATTGATGATTCACACAAACACACACAGACACACACAAACACAAATACAGAGAGAGGGAAGTGAGGTGAGGGGGAGGGATGGAGGGAAGAAGTGAGGAGAGAGAGAGGAAGCATGAAGAGATAAGAGTAATGCATACCCAGAGGTATACCGGGAAAGTGTTTGTGCCTTTATATACTAGCAGAAACATTTATGATTGAGAGATGGCTTTAAAAAGTCATGGAATAGGAACATGTGGCTTACTGTCAGTCTAAAATTCCCCCACAAAAATGCTGTTATTAAGACATTGTTTAGAGTTATTTCACTAAAACTATAAAGATCAAGCTAAGATTAATGTGTAATTTCAATTTTAAAAAGAAATCAAAGCCATTTTCAGTATTCAGGATCCTTACTCTAAAGTTTTACCCACTCCCATTTTTCCTAACTACAGCTTTTATGATCATCAATAAAATTCCCTGAATAATCAATTATCAGGATTGCTGGGAAATGTATTTAAAAACAGGGTCGAAAGCCATAATATAAGACGCTAGGATTTATTTTGATAATGACGTAATCAATCTACTTAGATTGACAGATATAGGTTAATACTTTTCACAATTTTATTACCTAAGCAGCATTTTTTCATGATTTCATTCAGGTGCTTCTAATCACATTTCTAATTTCACGTGAATTTTAGAAGTCTGGGTTTATATTTACACATTTTGGTTTCTTTTCCTTGTTGAAATAACACACTGCCAAAAGTATGATTATAGTGGACACATGTCACAGTGAGACTGACTAACCTGTATTTTACCACGGTCCTCACAACAAATCTTAAACAGTGATGCCCTTTGCATGGCATTTCTTTTTAACGTTTTTACTCAACTAGTCACCTAATACTAGGGAATTTTTAGCTTGTTTAGGAGATGAAAGGATGGCATCGAAAATGTAGAGCTCGAAATGGAAATAGGTCATGAAAAGAAGTATGAACGATAGGTTATAAAACACCACCTTTTGTTCAGCAAAGGTTTAGCTTATCCGAAAAAAAAAAAAATAATGATGAAGGTTATCTTGCCTTCCTCTTGAATTGCTTTGGAACATCAAGTCAAAATGCCTTCACTTTGGATGGTTTGTCCTTGCTCTGAAAAAATTAGAGGCATAATATTGTGATAAAAGAACACTAGACATGGATTAATAGGTGGTGCGAAGTAAAAGACCTAAAACTCATCAGAAAATAATAAACAAATTAGAATTTGTATAATTTCAAACCAGAGACAAGCTATCTGTGGATGCAACATATATACAAACACTACAAATATTTTCTTTTTCTTTTCGTATAGAGTCATTCATTTTATTTATTTTATGTATATGAGCACACACACTGTAACTGTCTTCGGGCACACAAGAAGAGAGCATTGGATCTCTTTCCAGATGGTAGTGAGCCGCAATGTGATTTCTGGAATTGAACTCAGTACCTCTGGAAGAACAGTCAGTGCTCTTAACCGCTGGACCCCTAAAAATGTTTTCAGATTGAAAAGAAACATAAATATTAGTAATTAACATGGCTTATCTAAGTCCATGAATGTTTGGGTGGGGATGTTGTTCAGTGACAGAGTGGGTACTGTTTGTGTGAGGCCCCAGGTTTCACCTCTGTCATCACAGAACAAATGTAAATAACTCTAAGAATTTTTAAGTAATATTCAAAAATTTTAAGTGAATTTTAATATTGGATAATTTATTTCTCCTGAATTATTTGTTTTCTTTGTTCTTATGCCTCACTCACATCCTAAGGATTTAATAAACGTTAGGTTACTATGATGAAACACTATTAAAATATAGCAGGAATTAAGATAGCATTTTACCAAAGAAAGTGCTTGTGGGGTGAGTAGTGACACTTCTAGTCAGTGATATAGCCTCTATGGTCAGTATATTCATGCTAAAAGGGTATGGTCTCACTTCCTTCAGCAATTAAAAGATTTAGTGAATTACACAGACAGACAGACACACACACACACACACACACACACACACGTATGGACATATAGTAAAAGCTTGATGCATACGATCTCATTTCATAAGTATTTACTGTTTTCAAAGGAAGCAATAAACTAATAATAAATTCAAAATTATATCATATTAAAGATTTTATAGTAAATAAGATATAGCATTTATTATATTGCAAATATAATGTTTCAGTTTTAATTTTATTATTTATTATTGGTATTCTGTAACTCTAATAAACCAACAAATGATTATAATTCCCAACTCAAAGGGTCAGTAATTTTATGAAACTAAAAGAAACATCAATAAATATTTTGAAAAGATGTTTGAAAGTTATCAAATAACACAGTAACAAAGCCAATTTAAAGGCACTGTCGTTTGAAATATTACTATTCCTTACTATGGTATCTCTAGCAAGAGCTAATGGAAGCATGTAGTGTCTAAGAATCTTGTTTCCTGGGATTGAAAAGCCATAGAAAGAATGTGGCCATGTGTTCTCAGAAAGTACACAAATCATGGTTTCCCCACAAGCTATTGAACTGCGAAGACACTAGCTGTGAACAAACACAATGTACACCAAGAGAATACAGTAGAAACTGTGTGGTTTTTTTTCAAATGTAAAGATTTACCAGATATATTGTCAATGTATCTGAGTATAGTCAAAACCACTAGTAGACTGAGGCATTGCCTATTAAATTAGATTTCGAAGCAGGAGAGTTTAATGTTTTTCTTGTTTATTTTATTTATTGTATTTTATGTACAGGTGTCTATACATCATAGGCATGTGGCGCTCGCTGAGGCCAGAAGAGAGTGTTGGATCTTCTCAGACTAGAACCACACATGGTTGTCAGCCACCATGTGGGTGCTGTGAACTGAATCCCAGTCCTTTGGAAGAGCAGTCATACACTACATTTGCCATCATCTATAATCTTATAGGTATCTTAGGGTCACTTTCATCCTCAATGTGCATTTTATATAAAAGCTTACTCCAATGATCTTCAGTTATCCCCACTGTGCAAAACACATTGAGAAGATAAATTTTCGGCTTCCTACAAAATATCTTCATAGCTAATAAAATATGCATACTTATAACTTCTAAGATATGACAGCTGGAATGAAGACTCAAAAAAAACCATGAATATATTGAAAATATCTTTAATTCTCTTTTGAGTGTGGAGTAAAATTCATTGACTTTGTTTAAAACCTTTCAAATACTGGATACTTAAGTTTCAAAGCAATTAGAAGCTAACAGCTCTAGCGATCTCACAAAAACCCTTTGCACATGAAATACGAAGCAGAGAAAAGTAACAGAAATATAGATGTACTCAGCAAAATGAATGAAATGTATTATCAGAGCAGTTGTACTATCTGATGCCAGATATTGATTACTATGAACGTAATGAATTGTATGATCTATAAAATCATAATCTTGCTATTAATCTGCCTTTCAGGTCATAATCACATGTACTTCAGAAAGGTAAACCAAATAGCAAAAGTTCTTCAATTGAATTCAAATTACTGGAATTATATATAAACGAATGCTTGTAATCATATCTTGTAACTGGATGTCTTAAAAATACCTGGTATCAGTATCATGATATAACATGGTATCATGATTTGATAGAAATATCACATTCTCTGTATTGATCAAACTTTTGCAAATAAATGCATTAGAATATTCCAGGATCCAACTACAATGATTATCTTGTCTGAAAAGCACAGATTCTGGAAATAAATGTTAATGCTGAGAATATTCTATTATGTTGTTTTCAGAGGATCACTTCATTTATGAGCTTGGATTCCCTTCAATAGTAATATATTGTTGATTTAGATACATATATATTACTACAGAGGCCAGAATATGTTGCAATATTAATTTACAGTGGCAAATGAATTATGAAACTGAATGTGATGTTACAGATTTAGCAACAGTGCCTCGCCCCACCCAACCATGCCAGGTGGAGAGCCATCTAATCCCATTTCAAATGTTTCATATAGATACAGTTCACTGAAACTTTATGATTTTAATGTTGGTAATATTACACTATATTGTTGTTTGCTGAATTGAATATTTTGTATCTTCCAGTTTCTACAACAGTGTCTGGCTCTTGGCACTTGCTTAACAAATCTATATAGTTAACTAAATAAATCATTTTCTCAGTGAAATATTTTCTGTTTCCTTTTATCTCTATCTTTTTGGTCTCTCAGATCTTGTCTATTAATTTAACTTCATCGTTGGTCTTCTTACCTTGTATTTTCTACCTGAGTGCTTTTTAATCAATAGATGCTAGTTTTATAGTTATTTTATGTTACTATGACAATAAATAATAATTATTATTTTCGTCCAAAGCACTAGAACAATTCACTTTTTATTCCTATAAGATTTTAATTTTCCTCATAACCTTGTGCTCCTCAAATACTTTCTAAGCTTCATTACAGGATCCATTAAATATTTGACATGTAGCTCACTAACAGAGCTTTTCCCTATTGGTGATGTATAAGATCCTAAGCAAAATCCTCAGCATGCCCCACACATACATGCTGCATGTACAGTCACATTCATGCATACATACATTCAGGAACATGCATTGCATACACAGTCATGCACATGTACACATACAGATAAACAAACATATACATGTACACAGCATACATATATGCATGCACATACATAACCATACACATGCATACATGTACAGAACACACATATGAGCATAGGTACACAGTAATACATCCATGCATGTACACAAGCACACACATATGCATGGCCATACAGATGCATGCACATTTACCACACACATGTCCACACATATACAGGAACTCACATTTGCATGCACACAGGCATAGATACATTCATGCACATACACAGGCATACACATGCCTGCATACATACAGAAACACATTATTTATGATTACATATAGCTTGGTTTCTGTTCTAACTATAGAACCCTATGCTGAGAACATAACGGAGATTCAGTATCTGCAGTCTAAAAATAGCACAGGTAGAGATGGAAACAAGGAAGAGGGAAGGGAGGCATGTTAATGAGACACATCAGTCTAAAGTCCTTTGAAGACTTTTCCTGATATTACTGTTGATCTTCAAATAGTTCTTGTAATGTAGTGCAACAAATCACCAGTGCTGCTAGAGATTTCATTACTTGGATTTCAAACAACATAAAGAAAAACAAATCAGAATAAAAGCAAGACTAATTTGACTTCTTAGAATTTCATTATCAAGTACAACGTATGTGATTAACTAAAATTGGCATATAATTATAACCAGAAGCATCATTCCTATAAAGTTTTAATAAAACTTTAACAATTGCCACACAACTAATTTTGCCCTTAACAACTGGTAAGAATTTAGCCCATCATTTCACACAAATGTTATAGAGCTTCTTCCTCTTGTGAATCACTAAACATCTGAGCTTTTTCAAAACTACCAACAGCATATAAGTCTCATCCCACTGGTGTGCTTTCCAGCACTTGTGACCTCGCACTGCTAAGTGAAGATGGACAGGGAGGTAAATTTTTATGACCTTATTCTAAGGACAACTAGTACAAATAAAATCTTACTTCTCTGACCTACCATTAAAACACGCAAACGATGGTAAGGGATATTAAAATATATGATATTGCTTGGAGTCTTAGAATATATTTTGGCTTTTCAGAAAACTAACTTTTAATAACAATTTCTACAATACTATGTCAAAGAGTCATATGTGGTTTTGTGCATCTAACATGTGAACAAGCCATTTTATTGCCACCAAGTTAAAATATTCTGATTTCCATACCAATTTTTATTTCCTAGAATTACAGTTTCAGAAGAATATAATATATAATATGATGATAATATATTATTACAAATTTTATATGACAAGTATTTTGCTAATATATTGTACCTGAGAATAGTGTATCTACATATAATATTTAAAAGTTTAGATTGGATATTAAGAAAACAAACACATACACACACACATACACATATATATATGTGTGTGTGTATATTCAATAATTTTAGTATTTAACTAATACATTTATAAAAATGTATGTATACATTGTAATAAACATGTTTCCATTTCTACCTGTGCTATTTTAGACTGTAAGGAACCTTATAATTTCTTTATGTATGTATTATATATATATAATAAATCTTACAGTTTATATATATACATAAAGAAATATATATAAAAATTATAGGATTTTTGATTGGTAAACTTCTGTATAAAATATATATTGCTTTATTATACAAAAATAATTATGCCTTCAGTCAAAATGGTAAAAATATTATGAAACAAAACCCCAAATCATATGCAATTTGCCTTATATCTTTACCACTGAAGTTTAAATAGCTTCTTAAACTGTCCTAAAACCAAAGTGTCCCTCACATGTTAGTCTTCAAATGTACTCCAAACATTATCCTATTCTACCAAAGACATCATTTCAGAACAGAAAGAGTTACATTTTCTCCAGATCACATGGAAAGCAGTATCATCAATGCTGGCACATGTGGTGTAGAAAAAGAAAAAGATTCAACATATGAAATGGACCCTATTCAAGGCCATGATATGTGCTACAAAAGTTTATTTGGTAAACTTATTAACAGCATAAATCCAAAATCTAAAGAGGATCTGAAACTTGCTTTGACAAAAAGCAGGTTCACTTACCTTAATACACTGCCTGGGAATTGAGATACAAGTCTCTCAGCTCTGAATGTAGTATGCAGTTAACAGATTATCAGTTCATTTTTATCACTTAGAAACAGTCAAATCCTGCAGCATTATCAGTATTGACTTATTCAATACATTTTCTGAAAAGAAGTTTTACATGTATTGAGTTTTTCGTAAATTAGGTATTCTAATCAAACTTACATTTGAAGAAGCAATTTTAGGTAAGAAACAGCTTTTGATTTAGACATTTATAATATAAATAATCAAATTTTTGAGTTTTTATTGTTCCGTTCTGTGAGTCTCATACCTACAATTTAAAAGAAGAAATTAAAATTCATGTGCTTTTTCCATGGTTTCAGTCATTTAAAAATAATTAGATATCTGCAAACAATAAAAGGTGAAAGAGCAGATATACCAGAATATTATTACTGTATTCAGATTTTGATCTTATAAAGAGACTTCATTGAGACATTTCCCATAAATATACCCCAGTTTATTCTTCAGCTGATCTACCCGACTGGGCAGTAATGTTTTGTACTCTAGGCCATGACTCTGTTGTTATTATTTAAAAAAAATAGTGTTTAGGCTCATGCAAAAATGTATAAGCACATATTTATGTTCACAGTGTGAAGTGCAGATTATGTAACTTCGGAAATAGACACTGAAGGCATGTCTGCCTTTTTAAAAGGAGCTGTGCCCTTTAATTTTATGCTAAATGATGTTTTTTGACACTCAATGTATAGCCATTGCATTTTTATAACAAATAGTTTCATACTTTGATTAGAATACTGAGCATGATTTCATTTCAGTGTTCTGAGCTTGTCAAGTTCACATAAAATAAAATAAAATATAAAAACAACCATCCTTGTATTAGCAAGCAAACTACCCTTCAGTGAGTGCCACCATCCCCCTGAGCTACAGAACTGGTTAGCTCCAGCCTCCCCTGAGTTTACAGCAAATTACTGAAAGCAGGGCTCGCATAAAATTAAATCATAAATTATCTGACTGCTATCTTGCTGCCTTCTGATATAGACTTTCTACACATTTTAAGTGGAACTGACACGAACAGAGTTCACTTAGAAGCAGCTGCCAGCTGAAGGTGCAAATACAGAGGTCACCTCCGTGTACCCTTTGTTGCTATCACCTTCGAACTCCCTCCAAATTACTAGGTGTTAAATAATAATAATAATAATAATAATAATAATAATAATAATAATAATAATAATATAATAATAGACCACAGCCAGGGTGCTTAGTCTTGAAAAGGTAGTTTCCTTGTGCTAAAATAACTAATTTAGGCAAGTATGCCAGTCATGTGCAGCTAGCCCATGAAAGTAATAAGATTCTCACACAGGCCAGCAATTTTCAGAAGAATCATGAAAAACAAAACAAAAAAATGGAAAAGAAAGAAAAGAAAAGGAAGAGAAAAAAGAAGGGGAAAAAGACAGGTGACCCTACCTCTATCAGTTTTCTCACCATATGAAATAAAATTTCCATGTGGCACTTGTGTCTGAGGCACAGCATGGTGATTTATCAAAGATGCAAAGAGCATGCAGAAACAATCTTTATTACATCCATTTCCTGCTTGTCAGCTGAGATCATGTTGGCTGTTCATTAAAGAACTCATGCAGGTGAGAGGAATATATCTCGATACCTTGATAGATTGTCCGCTTCCCCACTGTGACAGCCGCTGGATGGATTGAGCAGCGGGGAAAATGAAGAAAAGCGCTGACTCGGAAGCTCCGCTGTCAGATACATTTTTACATAGGCAACCATGTCATTTCAGCTAAACAAACACCCCCTCAGTATAATGTATTGGATCTAAGGCCCTACCCCCCACTTGCAAGGGAAACAATTATGAGGATTATGTTCAGCGATCATGTAAAAATGTAATAAAGAATTAGAGCTGAAGAGCATGGTGTTTCTGGCTTGTTTCTGCTTTGGCCTCCATTATTATTACAAATGAAAGTAGCCAATAACAAGGCAAAGCCTGCTAACTAAGGAGGTAGTAAAAAGAGCATCAAATAATTAAACCATTTGAACTAAAGAGGGGTGTTTATGCCAGAATCCAAAGACACCAGCAGACTTTTTCCGGCCTTAGATAATAAAAAATTCACCCTTGCGTTGAGACATATTCAAATTCTTCTTTGTCTGGTATCTCACCTTTGCACCGAAGTTTCCCTTTCCAATCAGTCTGTAATTTGGGAAACAATATTCCACAACGCTTGTGCCTTTGGAGGGCTGACAAGCTGCAAACAAGGGGCACAGATATATAGCACCAATTAAAGAGATCAGTTTATTATCAGATTACTTGGCAACAGGTTTTATCCTGAAGTTTACCTAAATAAATAAGTCCCAGAAGACAGCCGAGTATTTTTGTTCATCTTGGCCTCTTTTGTGGGCTTTTAGTATATAGACTTTGACCTTTTTTGCCAACCTTTACTTACAGCTTTTTTACAGTGTTAGGCCTGAAAAAAATTAATTGAAGACAGTACCAAGTAGTTTATAAGATAATAGTCATAGTAACGTTAAAGAGCTAAGAAAGTGAACACAGAGCAGCTGCTTTCCTTTGTTTCGTATACACAAAAATGTTTAGTCTAAATTGGGGGACGCTATCACCTCTTCATTAACTGCGTGCAAACTATAGATCCAGACTTGGGTTTCACAAACCAGATAGCATAGACCCAGGCTAAAAGGCAGACTTGAATCTGCATTTAGACATAGTCCACATATTTAATTAGGTGGATTAATGAGCAAGCTAATAAAGCATGTTGTTTGCCAAATATCAAGCAGATGAGAAGTTGTTATCACATTAAGATATGGTCTTAAAAATAACATAAAAGCTCTTGCAGAAGTAGTGTTTTCCTGATTTTTCACATTCACCAATTATAGATTAAAGTATATTTATATCTGAGCATATAGGAAACACATTACTAAAATAATAAGGTCTTTATTCATACCACATAGTGATGTAGCTTGATGTTCTCAGGTCCATTTCTGCTGATCCCTCTATTACGTCATCAACTGGCAAAATCATTATATTTCACCTATTTCTTAAACGAGCTAGCAGAAAATATTAACATCCTCTGGTTTAGATACAGATAATTTAGTGATTCTAGCCAAAGTATTATCAGGTAAAATAAACATGAAATGGACAGTTCCTAACTCCACCAAGAATGTATATCAATAGTGCAATGTTCATCTTGTTTCAATAACCCATGTAAAGCCTAAGATTTCCAAGAGTTCTGAGATAAGCCCCAGAGCTATGCCTAGCCTGCTAGGGCTATGCAGCTACTTGAGGCCAAATAGGAAGACACCCAGGCTGAGATTGTATACCTCAAGTGCTGTTCTGTGCTTATCATGATGATAGTATTCCAAGATACAGGCTAATGTCTTGGGAATTGGACAGAGATCATGCAATTCCCTTCTCCCAGGGTAACAGCAGATATTGCATAATGATAACTTTTGTCAATATGCTCTAAGCTACACCAATGGCAACAGGCAGAAAATTCCCCAATTCAACTGCTCATGCCTGAAATTTTATTTTGATAGTACCTTCTATCTTGATTGTTCACATTAAGTTGATTAAAAAGCATTACAGGTTTCAAGCATTCCACTTTTTTCATTCATAATTAGAGATTTTACCAAAAGGCAAATGGTTTTGTATAAAAGATAAAAATATTTCAGTCTGTGCTATAACATTGAAATATAGAAACAAGAGGAGGAAGAGAAGAATCAAGATTTCTTAAACATGAAAACACAAAAAGTTTTACTTAGTAGTCAATATGTGTGTCTGATTCTGAAATGCTGATACTTGAAATTCTGTTTATTTTTTAATGCCATGTCTTCTAAACAAAGGTCTATGTAATAAAATAATACTAAGTATAACCATAATACAAAATTCTTTTGTAAGCAATAATTAATCCTTATATAACTCTCAGAAGGCATAATATCTTTCTTTTGCTTTTTAGGAAACAAGATCAGAGGGTTATTTAATACATGAAAAACACACAGATGTTAAGGTGTGAGATTTCACTTCAGTCATCTATAAAGTCTCTTACTTATTCTGTACTAGTAGCTGGTAAACAAGACTGTGACACAGGAATCCTGAGAAGGAGCTGGGGAAACACACATTACAAGAACTCACCACTGAGTTTTTAATGCCTAGGTCTGTGCTTAGGTTGAATAGCTTGCAGTGGTAACCATTTTTTCATGTGATAGCAGTCTTGCTTACAAGAACAGAGGAATTAAATCTCATAGATTGGGAACCACTGTGCCACACCCTGATGGCTCTCAGACAGAGATAAATAAATAAATAAATAAATAAATAAATAAAAGAAAGCAAACCTGCTTCTTAACATGAGCCCTGGCTCCTCTATAAACAAAGAACATTTCCCTCTTTTTGATTCAGTATCATACTTTAGAAATAAAGCTAATATGTTTCTACCTCAAAGGGTTACGTAAATGATTTCAATAATCAGCATATATAAAATGCTTGGAGTAATAAACAGTCAAGAAATATTAACTATTATTTTGCTGGCAAAGCAAATTGTTTAAGGTTCATGAATGCTAAAATGAGAAACAAAACAGAACATCAAAACAATGAAACCCACAGGCATTGGTTCATAGGTATTATTTTATGCCTTACAGAATACACAGATACAGATGCATAAAAGTTTCTAAATTAAAATTTAAAGAATCTCCTGTTATAATTTCATGTATCAAAGTGGATAGAATTTTCAAGCTAAGTTTTGTAAAGAAACAATATATTTCAAGTAGGTGATTTTTATATCGATCTTCCATAAATCCTAATAGCATAACACAGCAGTAAATCATAAGTCAGTGAAAGGATTTCTGAAGTGAGTTGAGATAATAAGTCTGAGGCATTTTGCTTTAAGATGATTTAGCTTCTATAGGCTCAAACTCAAAACATTTAGATGAATGGACAGTGACTATGTGTCTCAGGCTCTGAATGAAATAGTGCACTTGTCTGTCTGATGGGGAGCAGAAAACATGGGATCCTACTTTATTGATCACTGAGGGTTTTATTCAGTGATGGTATTGGATATAACAAAAGGAACATGAGAAATCAAACATTCTACCCTTGTAGAAAATTTGGGGATAAGATTCTTTTATAAAGAAAAAATATTTAATTTTTTAAATACATACAGAGCAGCTATGATTGAGCATATAGCACAGCAGACAGTTCTAGGTATAAGATGTAGTATTGAATAAGCTACAGTAATGTAGTACATGTGCCTTTCATCTTAGAGAAAGCCCTATACAGTAGGATAAACAACTATCAGAAAGGAAAGCAACAGCAAATTAGCCTGGGAATACACACAGACTTAAGATAATTGGGTTTTGTTGTTGTTTTTAATTTTAAAACATTAACAGGGAGAACATTCTTTCTTGCTAGTATTAGTGAATATAGCATTTTCTTATAGAGTTATAAGACAAATTTCAGGCAGATCTCTCTAGTAACATCAAATTCTCACCATCCATCTTCTCAAAGAAACAAACAATTCAACATATTGTTAGTAGTCTGACATCTGTTGAAAATCTTCCCTGTTTCAGTTCTGTATACATGCTCAAACTGGTGAATTTTAACATGCAAAATAAGTTACAGTTTGTTTTTAATATAATAAACCTTGGACCTTATAAATAAGAACTGAAATTCAAAGTATGCATGTAGCTACCTGAAATTCAAAGTAAATCCTGCTTTATAGAATGTAAATTCCAAAATTGTTACATTGTTTTTGGTTTAAATCACTACCAACCCACTCTCAGGAAGTGAATGAATTATAGATTGCATACTTAGTCCAGTGAGGAAACCTAGGGTCAGTTTTATATTATAATACGTTAATATTTATACTGCTTCTTATAGGCATCATATTCATAGGTATTTATAGTATCTGAAACTCTGATATGTCTCTGGGGTAGGAATGGATGTTCTAAGGGCTTTTATATGCTTCCTGTTGCTAAGGTAACTGAATTCTTGATATCCATGTGTTCAACATGTCATTCTCATCTTGTGTCTGGCCCTCAGAGATCCAGCTCTGGTGCATAGCATCAAAGAAACACAAGAAATAAAAACAGGACAAAAGAGCAGGGGACCATTCCTACTCTGAAACATTAGTCTCTAGAAGATTGTTTCAATGTAGTGTTTAACTTTATAATTTACTGAAACAAAGTTGTATAAAATTAATGGTAAATGAAGACCTAGGATATCAGAGTCTCCCATAGATAAGTACTAAGCCTTATCAGGAAAAAAATTAAATGAATCAAGTTTATAAATGATGAGCAGTACTTAAAACTGAAGCAAACACAAAGAGGTATTGAATCAGTGTATAAAATGTTTAATAAAGAGTCAGAGAAAAGATATATTTTAACTTTAGTTAAACATACCATGAATGCCTCAATACTGGAGTTGAAAGACTATGGCTAAACCAAACCCGGATGTTCTTATGGATGCTGGGAAGTGCTTGCTGATGGAAGCATAATAAGCTGTCTCCAGAGAAGCTCAGTCAGAGCCTGAGAATTACAGAATCATTGGACTGAGTGTGGAGTCCCTGATGGAGGAGTTGGAGAAGGCACTGAAGGAGCTGAGGGGGTTTGCAGCCCCATGGAGGGAGCAACAGTGTCAACTGGCCAGACCCCCAGGAGCTCCTGGAGACTGAACCACCAACCAAAGAATAGACATAGAGGGACCTATGGTGCTGGCCACATATGTGGCAGAGGAGGGCCTTGTTGGCCATCAGTGGGAGGAGAGGCCCTTGGGCCTGAGGGTGTTAGATACCCCAGTGTAGGATAATGCTAGGGAGGGAAGATTGGAGTGGGTGGGTGGGTGGGGGAGCACCCTCATAAAGGTATGGGGAGAGAAGATGGGATAGGTGATTTCCAAATGGAAAAACATTCGAAATGTAAATAAAATAAATATCCAAAAATTTTTTTAAAAAGAAAGACTATGGCTAAGATCAACGTAAGAAACATTTTAGAGAAGACAAGTTATTCTTATGTGAAAATATAAACTGATGTATTAATTAGTTAACTATAAAAAGCACACAATGTTCTATGTTGTGGTTCTTTTTTAAATTAAGTATACTTAAGTTAAGAAAATAGCACATTTTGTCATTTAACATCCTTCATTTATATGATATACTGAACAATTGACATTTTGCATGTATCTGTCAGTAAAAACAACTGACATTCATTATTATATTTTAAATGAATTTATTGGCAAGAAATAGTTTGTAACAGGTAACAGAGGTGATTGATTGATCAAGAAAATATATCCCATGAATTTCAATCTAGGCTAAAATAACAAAGTAAAACTGTAAGATTTATCTCTATCTAGATATCAAAACTCCAGCAGCCTCTTTTTGGCCCAGTCCTGAGTGTGCAGCATAAATAGTGGCCTATTTCTGACCTCCACAAATGGACAGCAGGGTTCCATTGTTGAAAACTATACCTAGCCAACTCATTGAAGATGGAGATGCAGGACCCCTCACCCTGCCCACATCCAAAGTCAGCTTGACTCCCAGGAGTTCTGACAGACCCAGGCTCACAGGTGACTACCCGACTGCCACAATACTTGACCTAACTGGGACAGCCCCTGCCCAAGAGCCCAGAGGACAAAGGACCTGCTGGGGGCATCTGCATACAGGAACAGATCCTGTACTCCAACCCCCCTCATTCCACCTACACCCAGAGACAGCTTGACACACCAGGAGGTCTGACACAGTCAGGGTCAGAGATCATGCTCTCCAGAACCCCTCCCATCCCCAAAGATAGCCTGCACCAAAGAGGCTCAATATAACCAAGCTCAAAAGAGGGACAGTCTCCAGTCAGAGATAGCAAGGCTAGTTAACAACAGAAATAACCAGATGGATAGAGGTAAGCTCAAGAACATAAGTAACAGAAGCCAACGGTACAATTTGCAACATCATAACCAAGTACTCCCACCACAGCAAGCCCTGGATACCCTAAGACATCTGAAAAGTAAAATTCTGATCTAAAATCCCATCTCATGAAGATGATAGAAGTTCTTAAGGAGGACCTAACGCTCTTCAAGAAATACAGGCGAACACAGGTAAATAAGTAGAAACCCTTAAAGAGGAAACACATAAATCCCTTAAAGAAAAACAAGAAAACACAATCAAACAGGTAAAGGAATTGAACAAAACTATCCAGGATTTAAAAATAGAATAGAAACAATAAAGAAATCACAAAGGGAGACAACCCTGGAGATGGTAATCCTAGGAAAGAGAACAGAAGTCACAGATTTAAGCATCACCAACAGAATACAAGAGATAGAAAAGAGAATCTCATTGGTAGAAAATATGATAGAAGACATTGACACAACAGTCAAAGAAAATAGAAAGCAAAAAAAAAAAAAGATGCTCCTAACTGAAAACAATCAGGACAAAATGAAAAGACCAAACCAAAGACAAAAAGAGATAGAAGAAAGCAAGGATTCCAAACTCATAGGGCCAGTAAACGTCTTCAACAAACTTATAAAAGATAACTTCCCTATCCTAAAAAAGAAATGCCCACAAACATACAAGAAGTCTACAGAACCCCAAATAGACTGGACCAGAAAAGAAATTTCTCTCATCACATTATAGTCAAAACACCAAATACACAAAATAAGGAAAGAATATTAAAAACAGTAAGAGAAAAAGGGCAAGTAACATATAAAGGCAGACCTATCAGAATTACACCAGACTTCTTACCAGAGACTATAAAACCCAGAAGATCTAGGGAAGATCTCATACAGACCCTAAGAGAATAAAAATGCGATTCCAGGCTACTATACCCAGTAAAATTCTCAGTTACCATAGATGAAGAAACCAAGATATTCCACGACAAAACCAAATTTAAACAATATTTCTACTAAACTGCCCATATAGATGATAATAGAAGGAAAACCCCAACAAAAAGAGGGAAACTATACCCAAGAAAAAATGAGAAATTAATCTTCTCACAACATACCCAAAAGAAGATAGCCACACAAACATAATTCCACCTCTAACAACAAAAAAAAACAACAGCAGCAAAACAAAAACAAAAAACAGGAAGCAACAATCATTGGTCCTTAATACCTCTCAACATCAATGGAATCAATTCCCCAGTAAAAAGACATAGGCTAACAAACTGGATACATAGATAGGTCCCAGAATTTTGGTGTATATAGAAAATACACCTCAGTGACAAAGACAGGCACTACTTGAGTGTAAAAGGCTGGAAGAAAATTTTCCAAGCAAATGTTCCCAAAAAACAAACTGGAGTAGCCATTCTAATATTAAGTAAAATAGACTTTCAACCAAGAGTTAAGAAAAAAGACGGGACCTACACTTATAGTCATCAAAGGAAAAACCAAAATAAACTCTCAATTCTGAATATGTATGTTCCAAATGCAAGGACACCCACATTTGTAAAAGAAACATTACTAAAGCTCAAAGCACATATTAAAACTCAAATAATATTAATGGGAGACTTCAACAACAACAAAAATAATAGAAACCCACATACACATGGAATCTGAACAATTCACTACTCAATAATAACTGTGTGAGGGAAGAAATAAAGAAATTAAAGACTTTATAGAATTTAATGAAAATGAAGGCACAGTATACCCAAACTTATGGGACACCATGAAAGCAGTACTAAGAGGAAAACAGATAGATATAAGTGCCTTCATAAAGAAACTGGAGAAACAAAAAGAAGCAAATACACCCAAGAGGAGTGGATGGCAGGAAGTAATCAAACTCATGGCTGAAATCAACCAAGTAGAAAGAAAGAGAACTATACAAAGAATCAACAAAACTAGGAGCTGGTTGTTTGAGAAAATTAAGATAATAGATAAACCATTAGCTAAACTAACTAAAGGGCACAGAGACAGTATACAAATTAACAAAATGTTGAGGGAGACTTAACAATAGAAAATGAGGAAATTCAAAAAATAATCAGTTCCAACTACAAAAGCATATATTCAACAAAACTAGAAAATCTGCATGAAATGGATGATTTTCTAGACAGATGCCAAGTACCAAAGTTAAATCAGGATCAGGTAAACCATTTAAATGGTCCCATGGAAATAGAAACAGTTACTAAAAGTCTCACAACCAAGAAAACCCCAGGGCCAGATGACTATAGTGCAGAATTCTATCAAACCTTCAAAGAAGACCTAATACCAATACTTCTCAAACTATTCCTCAAAATAGAAACAGGGGAACACTACCTAAGTTGTTCTATAAAGCCACAGTTATTTTGATACCTAAACCACACAAAGACACAACAGAGAAAAAGAACTTCAGAACTTCCCTTATGAATATCAATGCAAAAAATACTCAATAAAATCCTTGCAAACTGAATCAAAGAACACATCAAAGCAATCATTCACCATGATCAACTAGTCTTCATCTCTAGAATGCAGGAATGTTTCCATATATACAAATCCATTAACGTAAACTACAAACTCAAACTCAAAAACAAAAATCTCATGATCATTTGATTAGGTGCTGAAAATCTTTTGACAAAATATAATACTCCTTCATGTTAAGTCTTGGAAAGGTCAGGAATTCAAGGCACATATAAAAACATAATAAAAGCAATATTCAGCAAACCAATAGCCAACAACAAATTAGATACTTGAAGCAACTCAAAACCAGGGACAAGCCTAGGCTGCCCACTCGCTCCCTATATATTTGATATAGTACTCGAAGTTCTAGCCAGAGCAAGTACACAGCAAAAGGAGGTTGAAGGGATGCAAATTGGAAAGGAAGAAGTCAAGAGATCACTATTTGTGGATGATATGATAATATACATAAGCAACCCCAAAATTCCACCAGAGAGCTCCTACAGCACATAAACAACTTCAGCAAAGTGGCTGCATATAAAATTAACTCAAACAAATCAGTAGCCTTCCTCTACACAAAAGATAGACTGGCTGAGAAAGAAATTAGAGAGACAATACCCTTCACAATAGTAACAAATAATATAAAATACCTTGGTATGACTCGAACCAAGCAAGTGAAAGATCTGTTTGACAAGAACTTCAAGTCTGAAGAAAGAAATTGAGGAAGACCTCACAAGATGGAAAGATCTCCCATGTTCATGGATTGGCAGGATTAATATAGTAAAAATGGCCATCCTGCTGAAAGCAATCTACAGATTCAATGCAATCCCCATCAAAATTCCAACTCAATTCTTCACAGAAACAGAAAAAAACAATTCTCAAATTCATCTGTAATAACATAATAACAACAACCAAAAACAAACAAACAAACAAAAAACCAACAAAATTATCTATTCTCAACAATAAAAGAACTTCTGGGGGAATCACCATCCCTGACCTCAAGCTATACTATAGAGCAATAGTCATAAAAACTGCATGGTATTGGTACAAAAACATGCAAGTAGATCAATAGAATAAAATTGAAGATCTAGAAATAAACCCATACACCTATGGTTAATTGATCTTTGACAAAGAAGTAAAAAATACCCAGTGGAAAACAAACAGTATTTTCAACAAATGGTGTTGGCTCAAGTGGCAGTTGACATGAGGAAAAATGCAAATTGATCCCTTCTTATCTCCTTGTACAAAGCTCAAGTCCAAGTAGATCAAGGACCTCCACATAAAACCAGGTAAGCTGAATCTAATAGAAGAGAAAGTAGGAAAGATTCTCAAACACACAGGCACAGGGGAAATTTTTCTGAACAGAACACCAAATGGCTTAGACTCTAAAATCAATGAAAAATGGGAGCTCATAAAATTGAAAAGTTTCTGTACAGGAAAAGGACACTGTCAATAGGTCAAAACAGCAACCTACAGAATGGGAAAAGATCTTTACCAACCCTACATTCAATAGAGGGATAATATCAAAAATATACAAAGAAATACAAAATTGTTTTAAATAATATCAAATATAATAAAAAAGAAAGAAATACATCAACTCTTTCAATGACCAGAAGTGAGTGGTTATCTTAGAATTAGAGAGACATAATAACTCAATCTTTGTTTCAAGTTCTGGTATATCTGCACCCTGTCCAAGAATCGAGACATGTGAGGAAAGTTCGGAGTGCTTGTGAGAAAACTCTTACAAAACAGGCTTAGAGTCTTGTGACATCAGAACACTGAATTGTTCTGGGAATGTGTCTTCATGCTCCTCCCAAGCATAGTAGATAAATGTGCGATGAATCTGGGTTTACCTCAGATTATCCATTACAATGGGTTATTGTTATTTGTTTATATATTCCATGGATAAACATGTTTTTTTGATATGCATATTGTCCTTGTGATTGAATATAGCATGTAGTCATGAGAACTTTGCTGATGCGATGGCTCTTAAAACTCAGAGATCATGTTTTCTGATGTTTCTGTTGTTTCTCAAAACACCAAAAGATAGAAAGATAGGTAGATATTTAGATAGATAGGTTGGTAGATAGATAGATAGATGATAGATAGATAGATAGATAGATAGATAGATAGATAGATAGATAGAGTAGGGCTCTGTTCCATTGTGTAAACTATCACATTTTCTTTATCAATTCTTCCACTGAGAGATATCTAGAGAGTTTCTAGTTTCTGGCTATTATGAATAAATTAGCAATAAAGTTGGCTGTTTCATGAGACATTATTACATCTCGTTTATAGGGTCCAGGCTCTAAGGTCCTGTAACCTCTAGAGTGGTAAACAAGGTGTTTTGGTCATTCTGAAATATGTGCTAATTATTTATATACATTTATAATGATTTTGTCAATGTCTGCAAAGAAAGTAGTGGGAGTATTTTGAAGATAGTATAAAGCCTAAGGCCAACTGATAGAAAACTGACATCTAAAATATTTCTAAACACATCTAAAACTTTCGATACACAGATATGATACAAATTTTCAACTTTCTGTGATTTTATGTGGGCCATGTCATTAATGATGTGACATTATCAGAATAATTTAAGTGTTTTTAATCATCAAAATCTTGTAAATTTGTTGGTCATTAATATTTTCTAAATTTCATTTACAACTCATTAAATTATTTAATTTATTATGATAAATGATATAGAAACAAGGTTAGAATTTCTAAACATAAAACGACAGTAAATCTCTCAAAGATTTTTATTATATTAACTGCTTTCTATAAAAATAAATTTTATAAAATATGTATTCTATGGACAATATATATTTTCATTGTTTGAATTGGGTTCTATGAATATTTTTTCTTTCTTTTTTTGGAGTTAGGTAATTCTTTTTTTTTTTTTAATTCACACTGCATCCCAATCACTGCCCCCACTCCTGGTCTCCTCTCACACAGTCTCACCCCAATTCCTCTCCTGTCTGAATATTTTCAATATAAAATAGGACCTTAAGCATTGTGAAGTTTCCTTAAATAAATCATCTCATTTTGTTTTCTTTAAGAAATCATACTAGTTTTAACTATGAATGCCAGTATTTCACTGCCAGAAATAGGAATTTGTAGCAGAAGAAAAAAAAACAAAAACGTTCTTAATTAAACTTACTCAGGAATGAATATTTCATGGTCAAAGTATCATCATTCATTTTGAAATTCCATCACAATACAAACAGATACTTTGCAATTACCACTACAAGACATTATCAGTAGGTCCTGTATTTTGCGTACTAAATCTTCAAACTTTTTCTTTGACAACTAACATTTTTGTAGCAGAGCAAGGGGTATTTAAATAGCTGAACTCCATGAATAAAGGGTTTAACAAAATTGATGCAAAATATGATGAAAAAGCACATACTATATATGTACTTGAGGTAACTGTGTACCGTATTTTAAGAAAGGCCTGAAATTATGCTGATAGGGTTTTTAAAATGAATAAATGAAGTATAGTGTAACTTGACCTGCTTTGTGAATGCTAAAGAAAGTTTTAACATTCCATTTATATTTTAGTTATTACTTTTGTCAAAATAAATCTAAAAATAATAATTTCTTTGGCTTTACTTAAGTCTTCCAAATGTTGGAGTTTATTAATATTGTTTCTGATCTGTCTCATCAAGCAGAGTCATGAAATAGTTACATAAAAAATAAATATTGCTTACAGTCATGTAGATGACTTCCAACATTTCTGCACTTCACAGTGAATTGCTCATTCGCCTGAGTGTTTAACAGTGTCAGTGTGCTCAATATTATCATATTTAATTGAATAGTTCAACGAGATAATATGCCAGGGCACACATCATCCTGTGAAATCATTCAACACATTAGGCTCACGATAAATAAGGTAACACTTAACTGTATCACAAAGGACTCGCACAAACTGTAGGGAAGAACAGGAGACAGCAAATCCGAGGTGAGAGAGGAACTAGGCAAAGAGAGGAAAGGTGGGTAACAATTTGGGGAAACAATTTCTTAATTTGATAGCACCAGTTTTTGTCTTGTATTGTTTTATTGTTGTTTTTAAGTAAGCTTTATATTTAATATTTTTATTTTTGAGTGTTTTGTTGTTCATTTACTTTTTATAACAGACATAAATGCTTCTCATAATTCTAGCTTAAGTCCTTTGGATGAACATGCTGAAAGCTTTCATTAAGTAAAATGCTAAATAGGCACTAGATTTACTGAAATTAATGTGAAATTGTTAATTTTTTTAGGTTTCCAAATTAAACTATTGATTTGTCTCCCAAGATTTTTGTAGGTGATAATATTTACACAGAGGTTTAAACGAGGTGGTCGTCGAGAGTAGGTGCAGACATGTGTATGTTCTGTACTTACTGAGTACTCTCTCAATTATTATGAATTTTCCTCAGTTGATTTAGAGGGAATTGCTCCCCTGGTCTCTTCTATCTTTTATGGCTCTCCCACTCCTGCCTCCTCTTCTGAGGGGTTTCTTGTAAGACAAGAGAGATTTGATGGAGATATCTCATTTAGAGCTGTGTGTCCCAGGGTCTCACCCTCCTCTTCTGAGGAGATTTTTGAGATCTCAAGAGAGGGAATTGATGGAGATATTTCATTTAAAGCTGTGTGTTCCAGGGTCTCACTTTCTGTGTAATAGGTAGTTACGGGTCTCATGCTTGCCATTTTTTCCTTTCTGAGTCTGAGGTACCTCACTCTGGATGATTTTTTTCTAGTTTCATCTGTTTGACTGCACATTTCATGATCTCATTTTTAAGAGCTGAGTATGGGACAGGTGGTGGTGGTGCATGCCTTTATTCCTAGCAATTGAGAGACAGAGGCAGGCAGATCTCTGAGTTTGAGTTCCAGGACTCAGATTACACAAATAAACCTGCCTCAAAACACCACAAGATAGGTAGATAGAAAGATATTTAGATATTTAGATAGATGGATGGATGGATGGATGGATAGATAGATAGATAGATATTTAGATAGATATTTTGATAGATATAGATAGATAGATAGATAGATAGATAGATAGATAGAAAGAAAGATAAAGTAGATAGATAGGGATAGAGCTCTGTGTATGTATACCTACCACATTTCTTTATCAATCCCTCCATTGAAGGACATCTATATTGCTTCCAGTTTCTGGCTATTATGAATAAATTAGCAATGACCATGTTTAAGCAAGTGTCCTTGTGGTATATGTACAAGAGTGTTATAACTGCATCTTGAGGTAAATCTATTTCTATCTTTCTGAGAAACTGCCATACTGATTTCCATAGTGGCTGTACAAGTTTGCACTCCCACCAGCAATGGAAGAGTGTTCTGCTTGCTCTACATTCATGACACCAATTTTTAGACCTCATTTTTCAACGAGTCTCTGAAAGCCTAGCCTGACAACCATTCAGAGAGTTCCAAGGAGTCATTCAGTGGCTCTCTCACCAACACACACTGACTGCCTATTTGTCAAAAAAAGCAGAGGAACATTTAAATCCAAATGTAAGTATCAAAGTAAAACAGATATTAGTAAAAATATATAATGAGCTTCTCCTTTAGAAATTCTTAAAATGTATGTTGGAGAAATTACTCCTTTTCAGCTATTAAAATTATTAAGGTAAACCAGGCATCACAGTTTTTGCTTGTACACTCAACACTTGAAATGTCCAATTGAGAAAAATCATTAGTTAGAAACCAGCCCAAGATACACAGAGAAACTGTATCTCCAAAAATTAACAAGAGCAGAAACATTTGCTCAAGATGGAGAGTTGTCTCAGTGGTTAAAAGTCCTTGTGGGTCTTGCAGAGTGTCATGCATCCTTTATATCATACATGGTGGCTCACAAGCATCTGTTAATCAAGCTCTGGGGGACCTAATGCACTGTTCTGACTTCAACACACATCTGTCGTACACATAGTGTACAAACACACAAGCAAGCAAAATATTCACACACATAAATAAGTCTTAAAACATTAAAAAGACAAATATATTCTCAGCTCTGATCATCTTGTTTATGTTGGTCAAGAATAATATTTTAATATTTTCAGATCTGTTAACTTTAGTTGGACTCTATATCATAATAACAGTTCCTATATCTAACTCCTGAAAATCAACTGAGGTTCTTCTTTTAATCATTCCCCAGGAGGATTAAGATTAGTGCAGGATGAGAAATCTCATGGACCTGATAATACTCAAATTACATTTCAGCCATTTCAATGTTTGATTGCATATCTTAGATACATTATTGAACTTGGTGTGTTTAAACTTTACTCCCCAGAAATAAAAACAATGATAACAGTGCTTAACAAGAAGTATTTTATGAGGGTTAAGAAAGCAATCACACTCTGCAAAACTTCAGATGCACATGTATTATGATTCAGAGTACAAGAATATCAAAATTTGTACCGCTGGAGCACAAATAATACAGAAGACATAAAAATAAAGGGGAAATATCTACTTGGGTGTTGACTTTGAAAATGTGAGTACAATTTTTGGAAATAATTGTCTTATAATTAAAAAAACATGTTTAATATATTTAATATTGTAAGTATAACCATTTGTTTATTCTTGGATCAAAAATTGAGGGTAATGCTCAATCACAGGAACTTTAAGAAATATGTGCATATAATATATAGTAATATATATTATATATGAGGTTATTATATTCATATTTTAAATACAAGATCAGCTGTGAGGTGAAGTACTATAGCCAATTAACAGCTGCTGAGAGAAGCAGAATTCGTTTTCTCCAGTGATGAACCAACTGATAGATCATCCAATCCCAAGAGGTCAGTACTAAATATATCTAAATAGATATATTATTACATATGAGTAATACTAAATGAGCATGGTAGAATGCACACACACACACACACACATACACACACACACACACACACACACACACATATATATGTGTGTGTGTGTGTATATATATATATATATATATAAAATTAAGAAGAGCTCATGGATTTGAGAAGGAGTGGGATGAACAGAAAATTTGATTAAGGAGATGGAGTTGTGGGTATGATGTAAATACAGTATTCTTGTATAAAATTTTCAGAAAAAATAAAAAATAATCACAGCATTTTAAAAATAAAATCTCTTCAGAATAGATAAATAGCAGATAAGGAGTAAAAAAAGCATATAATTTTTTGATATTTAATTACAGTGTGTTGTGAATCTCTACTTCAAATATTCTATGGAGTGTACCTTAGACTGAAGATAAATTTTCTTCCTTGCAATAGGAAAATATTACAGAAAATGTGTGGCTTTAAAAAGTCCTTGAAACACTTAACTACTCCATAAAATACTTGATAAATTGTTAGCATATGTAAATTGTGGAAGTAGCCATTCTAAAATAATTTTATTACTGGATTATCTGTTTGTGGGGATTTAAAATATATTGATAAAATATATTAAATAATTAAACCTAGATGAAATGAACATGAGCCATGATTAAGCTTGTTATTCATAAAAATTTAAATATAATGCAACATTTTCTCAACATTTCAGCATTAACAATTATGTGACCACTTTTGAACAAAATAACAAGTGTATAACATTCTTTAAAGGATATGTAAGATTGACATATTAACTATAAAATCAAATGATAATACTAAATGGTAAAAATGGTGAAGGTCTAGGGAGTGATACAGACCTGAAACATGGTAGTTACAACTTTTGATAGTGTCTTGGATATGAGACATTTGATCGAAAGGATTAAAATCATATTGCACAATAGATGCTCCATTTTCTTTGAACATTTGCTCTTATTTTTAGTCCATGTCATTACAAGTGGTTTTGCTGCATTCTAAAATAATCAAGAAAATACTTGATATCACAATGAGTAGCTTGGTACACAACATTAAACTATTCAGGCACTAAAACAGTCTACTATCAATGAACTGAAGATTCAACTATAGTAAACAGAAGAGGCTTGGTGAACTTTTCTGTGATTGTATCTCATATATAAATGTATCTAACTGAGTAGGACTAATAGTTCGCCAAGAAGTTATTTAATAAGCAAACATTGAAAACTTATTTAAGTTAAAGGAATACCATATAAACATTTAATAACATATGAACAAAACAAATATAATACCATGTTAAAAAGTAAGTAATACCATACAAATAAAGTAGATAAGTGGAATGAAACTTCTCATTTAAAATATAAATAAAATCAATAGAACTAAAAGCTTTTTAAAATGTATGAAATGCATGTCATGAGTCACACTGAGCAGGATGTTACACATACAGATAAATTACTTGAAGGAAGTATCTAAGAGTTCATAAGGAGGGACAAGGAAGGTTCTTGAAGTAATATACTGCATTATGCTACTTAAGGGGTCTCTGAGAATTTCAATAAACATGGACTTTATTAAAGCAGAAGGAAAATGAGCAGACAATCATAGTCATTCTTAAAAGTTAAATGTAAGCTGAGGAAACTCATGCTTGGGTAGCACAAGGGGAAGAACAAACTGAGCATTACTTTTCTGTTTAGTATAGCTCAAAACAGCTGTACATTAGGAGATAACAGGAAGCAGGTTACAGTTTGCCTCATATTTTGGATAGTGTCTACATTGCTTGTGTACAAGCTCCTCCACTCCCCATCTGAAATCACATGAGAAACATTCATTGTATCTAAGCTGAAAGGAAGCCAAGTGGGGCAAAGACAGCAAGAGACAGAGACAGACAGACAGACAGACATTTCTGTTAATTTGAAAATGATTCAAAATGCCTTACTATCATCTGGTCCACCAGATCAAGCCAACTAGTTAATAAGCAACCTATAGAAAGCCAGATGTCACTGGCATACAGAAGTCCTTAATCTTTGATAAAAAAACATGTTTACATAATCTGTCCCACAACTTCAGGACTCCAAGATTCAGTTTCAATTTAGCTCTTTCTGTTGATACAAAACCAAAATCTCATTATTGAAAACCTTGAATGCATGATAATTTTTTCTGTAAAATACATTTATATAACTATATATATATTTATTCTTTAAATTTTCATGTTTTTGATGTATGCATCAGCATGTCATGTCTAAAAGACAGGATTTTACAGCTGCATTTGTAGCTACAGTGAGGTACATGTTAGAGACAACTTCCTTGGAGACATTCATTGTCTAAACTGTGGTCAGTCACTAAGGACACAAAGGTACCCTGCAATGCATGATAATTTTAAACAGTAATTTTGTTTTAACAATTTTTACAGAATGTGCTCCATAGGGGTCTAGAACTCTAAATATGGCAACCTTCACTGACCTGTAAATGTCATTTTCCTAATCATTGTGTGGAATCCCAAGAATACAAACATGTAAAAGGTACATGTCCATGAGATTGTATGAAAAAAGTAATAATAGCTTATAAATCAATTGTACTATATTCTGTTATGGAATTTAAGTTTTGGAGATCAGGACTGTGATCTTTGAGTGACAATATTGAAATGAAATGCTTCATGCAATCTCTTGAACATGAAATTAATGTCCAATAAGAATGGTGATTGTAAGCCTGTGAGTGGGCTTTCTTTATACTTAGAGTCTCGTATTTGTATTTCCCCAATGTTATGACCCTTGGCTTTAGAACCAATGCATTTCTGCATCAAAAATGCAGATAACACTTGGGTTTATTCCAAGTCTCCATGAATCTCATGACGAATTTCTGCACAACACATAACAGTCTCTAAATGTCTAGCCTTGGATGATACCCAGCATTTTAAAGCAAAATGTAGATGAGAGGAAATTATTACTCATAGGATATCATTAACATTGGTCTTTGTGTTTCAATCTGTTTCTCCCATCTAGCATTTTGTATATGCTTTATAATGTCCAATGGCTAAAATCACTGAATCAGTTTTAGATTCTGAGTTTTGATGTTGATGTCCATATTAATCATGATGCAAATTCATCTTATTATCACGCTAGCAGACTTTCTAGAATATATCTCACTGACACTCAAGGTACAGAAACATTCTTAGATGTGCGATCCTTATTTCTTGCTAGGATTACCAAAATTCCTTATATTCTTGCCTACCTGTCATCTTTTTTCTTAGTTGCTTGCATGGGTCCAGACTTGCCTAATGTGTGAAGGCAAAGAAAAACCAGAGTATCTGATCGTATTACTTCAGCATGGACATAATTCTGCTTACCTCTAAGAACGTAGTACTGTGTTGAAAGTCTTTATTCCCTATAAACATGATCAGCTCTCAGGCTACAGTCAAGTGATCTTTTCTTACTAATTGCTGTTTTCTTTAGGAAAAAACCGGCAAGCAGTGAAACATTCATTTTCAAAGGCAAAATAAACTCATAAAAAACATAATAGTTATGATTCTAAGAGGTTGAATAATTAACATTTTGCAAATTGATTCCCAATTTTATGAACTTGGAAGAAGGCTTATTATATAAAGAGAACATTTGTTTAAACTCACACACTATCTTGTTATGCAAATAACTACTCTTGTGTTTATTTAATATGAGCGTTAGCAGTAGGGTATTAGGGCTAATAAGGCAAAGCACACCTGCAATACTGCTTTTTTTTTTTTAAAGGGAAGAAAGAAAAGAATACTTTCTTGAGTCTAGATTATGAGAGCTGCCTATTCACTTAGTAGTTGATAATATAGGAAGAGACTAAACAGATTACTCATTAAAATTGATTAAAATCAGAAATATAATTTCCCACTTATCTCTCTAATTATCTCACAGGTGATATATATGCCCACTTATTCTTTGTGTTATATTACAGGTTTGGGTCATTTCCTCTTATAAACAAGTTCTCACATAAAGCCTGGCCTTGAACCTCAACCCAACAGGTGATAGCATCACAAGCATTCACCACGCACTCAGTTTGAATTGCCTGTTCTGAAAGCATCATTGATGGCAGGAAAGTTGTTATCAAGTTTTTGTTGATCATAAGACGTCTTTCCCTTAGGAGAAATCAGAAATATTACTGGCAAGTTTTGAAAATTCTATACACAGTATTTGAGATGGGGTTTCCTGAGGATAAGCACTGATCAGATCAAAAAGTGTGGTCAAAGCATATAGACTGAAAATTAGAACCCAAAAAGAGGAGCTTGGAGAGAGCAATGTAGAGGCACACAAGGATCTGTGAATTAAATTAAGATCCAGTAATTTCTTCCGATGGCATTACAAAAGAAGCTTATACTCTTGACAGAACACAGCAGTATTTTCAAAAGGTTCAATCTGCATTCTTAACACATCATTTTTTTTTCCAGTTTTAAGTGTATATTGGGAAATAATTATGAACAAGACCCTTAACTTCTAGATTGAAACACGGATGACTGGTCAATTCCCATAAAACACTACAATGTGAGAATGGAAGCCTGAGGGATAAAAATATAAACTCAGCTGAGAAAACATAGAAGTTATGTTAAACATAGGAAGTTTGAAATGTTTATGAAATATACAAGGACTTAAATGGAATGTTTGATTAGAGAAGCCATAGCTCAAAGTATGAATGTGGAATAAGTGGCATGTACAATGTTTTGAAACTCAAGGATTAGGGGAAAGCACCTAGGCACTTAGTAGGACTAGAAAATTAAAATGGGCAACAGCACAAGTGCATGTCTACTTCACTGTGTTAGGACCCAGAAAAAAAAATAGACCAAGTGATTGTTAAGGAGTAGGAGACTTTTGTGCTAATGAGACATAGCTGTCATTGGTGCTGTGATAGAAACTGAAACTCAGGGGGACTAAGGGCATGGTTATGCAAAAGAGTGGTCTCTTCTCAAGATGCATTTAGCAGCAGTACATTTACCTCATGCCATTTTATTTTTAATCCCCATCTTGTATGTGCATGTGTGTGTGTGTGTGTGTGTGTGTGTGTGTGTGTGAGCGATAATATCAAAGGACAACTTTGGGTGCTCTTTCTCAGTGACTACCCTGTTAAACAAATTGAGTCCACTTAGTGCTGCTATATTCATGTGGATGTAGGACCACTAAAGCGTAGACAGAACCTCAAAAGATGCATCAATGAAAAAGAAATGACTTCCCTCACAGCAGCCATCAAAATCAATAGCTCCTCAACTAGAGGTGGAGATTCATGAGCCCCTTTCCCAATACTTTTTAGGATTTTTTGGTGGCTTGATCTTGTCTGCCACCAATTATATATACATATACATTAAATAAAATAAATTGCCCTTAAAATAACTAGAGAAAGTCTTCAAAACAAACAATAAAATCAAAGGACTTTCTTAGGAGAAATTGATATTAACCACATAGAAAAGAAATGCTTGACACATTAGGATGTAGAAAATATTTAGTAGTTAATGCTTTAATAAAAAAAAATCAATGACACAAAAGAAAGGAACAGTCAAAGAAAGACAGAAATGGTAAAATGCTGTATGAAGCATGATTTGATACATAATATGGATTAAATTAAAATAAAAAATATAAATTTTTCATTATCATGTTGGCAGAAATTTAACTGCCTTATTTATAATATTTATATGTGAAAAGCTATGGCACATCAACAATAGAGCAAACTAATATGATAATGAAAGAAGTCTTTATAAATTAGACAAGTGGATGTGGATGTGTGCATTTGGATTCCAGTGAATTCCAACTACTGCCTCTTCTGTCTGAAGAAATCCTTTCTTCTGTATCAACCATCCTTCTCATATGCATCATCTGTGCTCAAATGTCAATATGGAATCTGCCTTATATTATCTTTAGTGCCATAAATTTCAAACTTAACTTCTGACCCAACAGCTACCATTTTAGAAGTTGCTGGTGACAAAGACTCAATGAAATTGGAATTTTATAATACATGAAAATTTCACTGAACATAATGATAACAGCAATTTTGGATCTCAGCAAAAATGAAACAGAACCTATCAACAGAAACCAGTAATCCTCCCTACTTGGAAATTTTGTGTCATTTTGTCTCCTTCTATGTTGTGGCTCGACATCTTCCATGGTCTACACACCAACTCATGGAGTAACACACATATTCCTGATAATCCAGATACCTCAGTGGAGTGCAATTCCTCAACCTTTCATCGTTCAGCTGCTCACTATAGCAATGATTTGACTGTCACTGTGCAACAATATAAATAACAGAGGTGGACATCATATAGACCAAAAAATAATTAGAGATGGATAAAACAAATAAGTGAATTCATAAATGCCTACCAAGATGTTTCTATATTTCCATTTGGATACAACAGAAAAAGAAATCTTGAAATATGATCTTCTCAAGATATCTGAGTCTTCTCAAGATAATTTATATTTGTATAAAAATATTGATCATAGCCAGTTTTCTCATTCTTTCCTCAATGACATTACATATTTTAACATGTAATACATGTTAACTCTCTCTTCCTGATTTACTGGACAGCCCTTGAATGTGGTGAAACCAATGCTATTATTGTTGTTGTTTTTGTTGTTGATGATTTACTTCTTAATTTACTTTACATCCTGACCACAGTTTCCTCTCCTCCTTCCTTTCCTCCCACTTCTCTCCCTTCCTGTTTGCCAATCTTCCACTTATCTACTCCTTCTCCTTCATTTCTCTTCAGAAAAGGGCAAGCCTCCAATGGATATCAGCCAACCCTGGCATATCAAGATGTAGTAACGGTAGGCACATCCTCTCCTATTGAGGTTAGACTAAGTAGTCCAGTAGAAGGAAAGGAAACCAAAGGCAAACAACAGTCAGAGACAACCCCTGCTCACACTGTTATGAGTCCCATTTGAAGATGAATCTATACAACTGTACCATGTCCTGAGGCCATGTAGGCTCCCTGGTTGGTCATTTAGTGTTTGTGAGCTCCTATGGACCCAGGCAAGTACACTCTGTGGGTTTTCTTGTGGTGTTCTTGATATCTCTAGCACGTACAATTCTTCCTCCCCCTCTTCTCTAAGCCCCACCAAATGTTTGATTGTGGGTCTCTGCATGAGTTTCCATCAGTTGCTGGATGAAGACTCTCTGATCACAGATATGCTAGGCTTCCGTCTGCAAATATAGCAGAATATCATTAGCTGTGTCAGGAAGGGCTCCTTCTCATGGCATGTGTCTAAAGGTGGACCTCTCACTGGTTAGCCACTCGCTCATTTCTGCATCATCTTTACCCAGCACATTTTGTAAGCAGGACAAATTGTAGGTCAAAGGTTTTTTGGTTAGGTTAGTGTTCTAATCCCTCCATTGGAAGTCTGGTCTGGCTACAAGCTCTATATCCCCCCAATACAAGGAGTTTAGCTAGGGTCACCCTTATAGATTCCTTGGAGTTTCCATACACTCTTCATTTCTAGCTTATCTCAGAGATGGTCCCCAACACAGTTGTCTATCCCAGTACTCCCTCCCTCCATCCTTCCCTCACCTGATACCTCCTGTTCCCATTCCTACCCTGAACTCCAACTCTTCCCCTCTCCATGTCCACCCCTTCTCAGAGAGATTCACCTGTCCCCCATTGAGTCCTCATTAGCTACCTTCACTGGGTGTATATTGCAGCACGATTATTCTCTACTTTAGAGCTAATATCCACATATGAGCACACACCATCTTTAGATGACAAGTGACATTATTGTGTTCTACTTCATCACAAACCCTTCATATCATTCCTGGTAACTTTTCATTCCTAAAATCTCTGTTAGACCTCTGCTTTGTTGACTAGTCTCATGCCTGTGAGAAAATACTCTGAAAAGGACAAAAATGAGAATGGGCTTGTTTTACTTTACAGGTCACGGGCTATTATGATAGGGGAGTAATGGCAGCCAGAAACCTTTGGTCACATCGTGAGGAAAATAAAATTCTTGTACTGGACTCATGTTTTTGCTTTTTCATATAGTCCAGGATCCCATCCCAGGAAATAAGTGTCACTCTCAGTGATCAGGTCTTTCCACCTTAATAACTCTACTAATAATAGTCTCTCATCAGAAAGATCCATATCCCATGTGATTCCAGATCACAAATTGACTATTGATATTAACCACAATAGACTCCTATATGGTAAATTTCCTAAGCTAACAAAATAGACTCCTGTATGGTAAATTTCCTAAGCTAACAGTATCAGTTCATGTGTCTTCACATTCTCGTTGGCCTCACCACACATGTAACAAAATTTATAGCTGGTCTGAAGAGATGGCTCAGTGGTTAAGAGCACTGACTGCTCTTCCACAGGTCATGAATTCAATTCCCAGCAACCACATGGTGGCTCACAATCATCTGTAATGGGATTTGATACCTCTTCTGGTGTGACTGAAGACAGCTACAGTGTATTCATATACATAAACTAAATCTTTAAAAAATGTGTAGCTTCATTTATTTACCTGTCTTTAGGTAAATTTTGAGTCTTGTATGTTCCCATTTTTATAACTAAAGAAAGTATAACTTTCATGGATGATTTTGCAAAGTCTATCATCAAATAGAGTCAAAGTTTGATCCTATCACTCTGCCTACTTTCCATCAAATTCTGATTCAGTGGAATTATCAGCATAGTATATACTAAGGGGTCTCAGCATAGTACACGAGTGTTGTTAGCATGGTACAGACTAAGGGCTCTTAGTGTGGTACATACGAAAGGCTGTCAGCATAGCACAATCTGAGGACCTTAGTCACACATTCTGATCACAACCATGCCATATAATCTCATCATGACCAAAATGTTTAATGTTCCTAGACCTATACTCCTATCTATAAGAAAGAATTTGTTGTACCTACCTCAGAGAATTTTAAACATGAATTTGGACATTCATAATGCTACAAGCAGAATCTGTCCTTCAGTAAACATTATTTTCTGCTGTTTTCAAACCACCCATGTTCCACTCTCAAGGACTAAAGAATCAGTATGACTTTGGGGTGACAGCCACAACCATGTTACCTGATGGGAAAGTTAACCTCCATTTCACACGCAGAAACTAGCTTTGCTTTCACACGGAGCTGCTGAGAGTTTCACTTTATTTTAGCTGAACCTTGGTGCATGTTAGCACCTCAAACATTAAAAACGAAAGATGGGTTTTAAGTTATATACAACAATTTAACTTGAATAACATACAAAGTGAAAATTGAAAAGGATAGAAATTAGGACAAAAATTCAGTGAAGTAACCTAAGGTGAAAATCTGTTATCATGGGAGAAGGACAAATGAATCCTTTATTTTCTTGTTTTTCAGACTTTTAGTCTATGGTTATATTGTTTTTTAATTTAAAAATTGAAATGTATTTGCATTTGAAATGAGAAGTGAAAAACTAGGGTTCCAAAGACTATTACATTAATCATTACAGGAAATAGTAAAAAGCCTAAATGTCTTTTTTACAAAGGACAAATAACACTCAATTGGTATATTAAGTAAATGTGTTACTATGCACCCATTGAAAATGGTGGTGGATTTATAATCTTAAACTTTATAATCTTGAAATAATATGTAATTATCTTTAAAAATTATAAGTGAATGATCCAAGTATAAAATTGAAGGATATCTATAATGAATAGGTCAGAGGAAATAAAAACTTTTTGAAAGTATATTTATTAAATATATAGAATTTAATATTCTATTTTTTACTTTTGCCTATCTCATTTTAAGTGTTATTTAAATATTTTAAATGCTTATAAACTTATAACCAAAACCAAATAAAGCTATTAGAAATTTTTAAAGAAAATGGGTTAGCCTTTGGCCTGATCTACTTTTGGCCACCAGAAGCCTGCCTTTCCAACATTGTCAAGTATAACCCGAGTTCTGTTTCAACTTCCAACTTCCACAGCAGCCATGACCTCATCTTAGTGAGTATGGTTCTGGGCTCATCCTAGGTCTCACTGCTCCTAAGCCTAAATTTCCTAGCAAATATTTACTGCCAGGTTTTATGCTTCTATCTAGATCTATGAGACCACATCCCAGACTTACCTTTGTTTTCTGCCCCAGCCCCAGGCATATTCTGGCAGGGAAGTGCTACTCAGAGCCTTGTGCTGACAGACAGTTTCAGCATATTTGTCTGAAAACTCTTTGCTTTCAAAATTAATACCATTACTTCTTACTTATGTGGGACAAATTCATAGATTTACCTTCTGAATAAACTAGATTAAATATTCTTCTTTCATAACAGTGCCAAAATCGATTTTCAAAATGTTGTTTAAGGTATCTTGTAAAGATCTTAAGAAATAACATTGCGACTAAGCTGATCTGCTCCCTCCTGTATAAAATCAATTCTTTCCCTTCTTGTTACCATCATAATGTTTGCAGAAGATACTTTTATATAAGATCTATACTGTTATATTATTATTTATATTGTTTCAAATTAAGTATATTCCTAAGGATGAATATATTTCATTTGTAAAAGTTACTGTTAATAAATAAAATTCACATCATGAGGATATTTAATAAAATACATACTTAATAATATTGATGATAATTCTCATTTCTCTTTACTATTTAAAGCACCATGTGTCCATGCATCCCTTGCATTGACAGACCTCTGTGTGGTCTAACTGCCTTTTTCCATTCTGGGACAAGATAACTAAATGCTTTCAAGAGAAGTGCTTTCTGAGAATCCTGGGCTGACCATGAGTTCCATCCCATTTGGATTATTCCTGTGTATAGAGGGATGAGTGGCTTAGATTCTGCATCTTCCTATTAGTCAAGGAAGTCACACCTTATTTCTAAACAAGGCCTTAATCAATGTGAGACCACTTGAAAACTAGTATGTACTTTGAACAGTTTTTTGGTCATTTCATTCAATTAAAGGGAAAAATGAAATTAGTTGGTATTTCTGTCTATAAAAATAGAAAGTGACATAATTTAACATTTAAATTGTAGTCAAAATATGGAAACTTAGAAAGCTTGATAGTGCTCTTTTGTAGATACACCAGGAGGAAGGAGAGAGATGCGGAATCCTGGTTGCTTTACATGGCTCATTTTACTAAACACTCTGGGAAAAGTGAACTTATTGCATTTAAAAAATCGTTTATCTGGTTTTGAAAAACAAACATGAAGTTTGAATTTGGTACTATTAGGGAAAAATTATGACATTTCCAAGTACTATGTTGCTGTAGATACATAAAAAATATTTCCTTCCTTGTTATTTTTGACCAAAATTCTCATTAATTAGACATTTAATTATTTGGCATGCCAAATCAATCAACAAACATTACATGTACAGTGGATGCTATCATAAGCTAGCTGAGAGTTGATTCCTCTGGCAAATACAGCTCAGAAGCTCTTCCTTCCTATGGAAAGAATGGTCATTCCATAAGGCCCATTAGCTACAAGCATCATGATAATAAATTAACATATGATGCTTTATTAATATTTAAAATATCTCCAAATCAGGAATTATCTGACAGATTATTGCCCTTAGCAATCAGGGCTTATAAAATATATTTAAGAAAAAGAGGAATTTGTATGTTTAGGGGTGGGTTCAAATAAATGTGGGAGCTATTAAGTCATTCACAGAACATGGAAGGACAGAAATTCAGATATGATTTCTGCTTTAGCATGCCCAGTTAAAGCTACTCAATTGGTCCTGGAGGCAGTGGCACTCCTCGCTACCCACTCCAATGCTCTAGGTTCCCAAATGAAAAAACACATACACACAGACTTTATATTTTTATATGCCTAAAACAGCTCAATTGCCACTTCCTAACCTCCATGTGGCTAATCCACACCCTCCAATATCCCGGAGTTATTACTTACTAAAACCTGTAGTCCCTCTTTGCTGCACTAGACAGTTGTGCATCCTTCTCGAGCTGAGTTCTCCTGGCTCCTGCATAGCGGCTCTGTTCTCTGTCCCACACTTCTCAGGCTTGCCTTCTTGGTTCTTGTTCTCCTGGCACGGCTGTCTCCCCTTCTTTCTCCTTCCTCAGTCCCTTGCCCGGGAATCCTAAAAGTCCCACTTCTGTCTCTCTGCCCAGCCAATGTCCTCCTGCAACTTTATTTACCAATGAAAACCAACTTGGGGACAGGGTTTCCTCAGTGTCTTACATGTGGATGTGCAGATTCTCTTGCAATTTTGGGGATCCAAATTAATATAATAGAAGCAGCATTAGACAAAATCTCAAGAGGGAAATATTACCTTTCAGAACAGTTCAGTTTCTGTTTTTTAGAACTATTAAGTACTTAATAAGTTCACCATGACAATCAACATTATTTTCACTTACTTAAAGTCAGATTATTATAAATGTTATTCACATTTGCAAAACACTGTTTAACAGTATTGAGACTTGTATTTTACCAAACCACATGTTTACCATAGCCTAGATAAGCTGAACATATATTGAATTATCACATTACTCTTTCTGTTTGCTTGCTTTGGGTCACTAAGTCACAAAGTAACAAATCACTGACAGGTGCATTGGTAACAACTCACTATAGACTATCTTACAGCAGTACATAAGAAGCTTTTAACTGGTCCACTAAAACCAGTACCTTAACCCAGTTCTGGCTGTTCTATTATCAAACAACTCAGATAAGACAACATCTTATATCATTTTTGAGCAGTTTAAAAGTAGTTTAATATTTCATTGGGAATACCTCTCTTTAGCAGACCTTTTATCCAAGCTCCTGCCGAATAACAAACATACATAGATTTTCATATGCATAAGGTAAGAATTAAGAAACAAAATGACTTCACCAGTTAGTTTCTATGGAAGGATTCTATCCTAGTTCCTTTCCTAAGTCCCTGAAACTTTTTGACTCTAGACAATATACTGGGACCTACCCACACAAGGACATTATATTTGTCTTCATTAACAGTTCATTTTAGTGAATGGAATTAGACTTAAAATAATCAAATATTCAAACCTTAAGGGTTAGACGACAGGGAACAATTATGGGAATATTTTGTTTATGGCAACTGTAGTATGAAAGGTGATGGCCATGTTTTCATTGAGTGCCGCTTGGTCAAGGTCAGAAAATGATGAATGATTGAGCCTTGCAGAAATACTAAGAAAGAGTATGTACTCAGAGTGTCTTAGGGTTTTAATTGATGCAATGAAACACCTTGACCAAACAGCAAGTTCGGGAGGAAAGGGTTTATTTGGCTTATACTTCCATGTTCACTATCAAAGGAAGTCAGGGCAGGAATTAAAACAGGGCAAGAACTTAGAGGCAGGATGTGATGAAGAAGCCATGTAGGGGTGCTGCTTACTGGATTGTTCTCAAGGATAGCTCATTCTGCTTTCTTATAGAACCTAGAACCACAAGACAAGGATGGCACCACCCAAAATTTGCTGGGCCCTACTCCATCGAGAATATCAGTCAGGCTTGCATACAGCCTGATCTTATGGAGGCATCTTCTTAATTGAGGTTCCCTCCTCTCAGATGACTTTACATAAAGACAATGAAAAACTATCAAGCATACAAAGGGAACTCCTGGAATAGATGCTGCCCAGTGTGTCTGAGAACTGGGGTTCAAGAATTACAGCATATTGCTAAATTAAACTAAGCTAACTTATTAGATTCCACATTTTTAGATACTTCACTATAAAATTCTACTATTCAAACTAGAGTGAGGGCTATCCCTTAAGCCATTGCCTGTATGTGAAATGTGTTCTGCTAGCTAGGCTGCTTTGTTTGGCCACAGTGGGAGGGGAAACACCTAGCCTGCAGAGACTTGGGGTGACAGGGATACTCAAGGGTCCTCCTGCCTGTTTAGAGAAGAGGAGGATGGGGAATTGGGAGGGATTGTGGGAGGGAGTGGCAGGAGGCATTGAGTAGAATGTAAACTGAATAAGTAAAAATACATAAATAAATAAATAAATAAATATCTTTAACAATCTACTGTTCAGTAAATCTAAATAGAAAGTTAAATATTCTCAGGAAAACTATAAAGTCCATTATCACAAATTTCTACCCAAACATACCTATCAATACCTTTTAGATGCAAAAACTGTTTTATGAAAGTATTCTTCACTCATTAAATGAACTGCAAATTAACTGAACTATCTGGCAACTAAGTAAACAAAGCATTACTTTGACTTTGCTTTCTCTAAATCATTCTTATTCTAGAAAATAATGTAATTTGTCAGTGGTTTGCTTCAGAGGCATTAAGATTTTTAGAAAGCCACAAACATTGCCTTTTATAATATAAAGTTAATGTGAATAAAAATGTTCAATATGAAATTATATCTGACTATATTATCAGAATTTTTGGAGATAGTATCTAAAATTACTAATCAATATCATTTGCGTATTATTTCATGGGCCTTATTACATGATGATCATGTATCTGTGGTATATATTCAATATTATCATAGTATTAAAACTCATAATGGAAGGTCCCATAGTTCTATTCTTTCAAGGTAAGTGGAGTCTAGGCAGGATGTTTTTCCAACAAAATGTGTGGTTTTTACATAAAAGACAGGGAAGTTGCCAAGTAAACACTGCAGCTATAACAAAGTGCTTCATACCAAGCATACCCTATAGGAATCATCATTGCTATTTAAAGGAATTTTCAATTTTCCAACAGATAGAAATGCCTTTCCTATATATTTCATTTGTTAGCAGTTCCTCCTAAGAATCTAAGAATTTGTAATGAATTCTCCTCTCTCTCTCTCTCTCTCTCTCTCTCTCTCTCTCTCTCTCCATTCAGTGTACAAATTCTCTATTGAAAATCAGGGACACCCGTGACAAGATGCCAGTGAACTTCTTGCAAGGAGGTATTTAAAAGGGATTTAAAAATTGTTTTTTTTTTTTTTTTTTTTTTGGAAAGTGTACTTTAAGATGGCTCTAAATTTCCAGGAATAACTATGGAGGAGCTAGCTGCTTCCAACACAATAATAGTAAGTAGCAAAAAGAAACTTTTAAAAATCCTATTGGTCCTGCAGCCTCCTGCCAGAGTCGCACACAATAGCAGATACTTAGGAGTAGAATGGCTCCAGTGGAGCAACACTAATGCATTTGACACAGCTCCCACCCTGGCATTATGCAGAGGAGCCTGCACTTATCCCTTTGTAAATTGGAGACTCTTTTAACCAGGAATCCCAGGATGAAACAGAACCATTTTCCTCACGGCAAAACAAATCCTTCTCCAGTGAATTTTGTTATTGTTTATTGTTACACTGTTTTATCAGCACTAAACTGTATGAAAGCTTCAATTAGTTCTTGATGAATGATCCCATAAAAGCATGTAGTTTCATTTCCCCTGCCACCAGATATTTCACTGAGTGTTATTAAATGAAATATAATTGGGATAAGATTCAGGAACTTAAAGAGGCTGTAGTGCTCTCAGTGCAGCCTGAAATGGTCATCAGTGCAGCTCAATCACATCCGATGCACTATACATACAAATTTCCATTGCCTGGTCCTGAGAAGATCACAGACGTACTACATACAGTCTGATGCCCTTCATGAGGATGAAGACTGTTGGTGTGATGCTACGTTCAGTGCTAGGTCATATAATTGTTATCTTCACACTGAAGCAGATTGTGTTTCTATCCATCAATATTACACAATGGCTTGCACCCACATTGGATGCTACATAGCAGGAGCTTACTGTTCCAGAAAGAGCAGGGAACATCTATTGTTTCTTCATAGAATAAGAACTATTTTTTGACTAACATAGACAAAAGGCCAATCTTTTCCTGCCTCCATCATTGCTAAAGAAATGTAAAATATGGTACTTTTGAGGCAGCTGATTCAAGGAAGATTGGTCTCCTTAAATAAAATCAACATTTCTTCTTTCATATAGCTTCTAATATACACAGATTTTTCAGAAGAGAATGATGGCTAAAATGACAGAGTTACTCTCTCTTACAGTGCTTTAGGAAGTTGATGGGGGAGAGGAGGCCAGACCTCAGACATCAGCATTTGCTCCTTACTTCCTTAGTGAGTACTTTGGGATGAATGACATCATGGGCTGTTTTCAGCACTTTGAATACATAAGAAAACAAAGATCCTTGCCCTCAAATGAATTCTAGAGAGTCTCATTAATCTATACCCTATATTTTGAACAGAAATTTATAAAGCGTCATCTGTGAATTATTTAGATGCCAAAAATAACATTGTTATCACGACACTGAGACATTACTTCTTCATTTCACAGCTGTATTGATTGGGCAAGATGAAAAGCTATGTAAACTTTTACCATTTTAGCAGTCATTACAATCGTCCTTTCTTTCCAACTTTCTTCACTGCCTCCCTACCTCTCTTCTTTCCTTTCTTCCTTACTTTATTTCATTCATTTTTACCTCCACAGAACCTAATTGAAACATGAAAACGTGAATAGTTCAATGAATTCAGAGATTTTTCTTTCACCTGTATTTACTGTGACAGTGAAAATGACAGGGCACTTTTACTAACCCAAGACAAAGAGCATCTAGAAATCAGTTGCTTCTCCTCCAGTGTGATGGCTCTGGGATGGCACGTGTGCATAATCTGAAACAAACCCTGGATGACCTAAACAAAGTTTTACAGGCTGTTTTGTTATTTTAAGAAATGCCTGGAAATCTGGGTATTTGACTGTGGACATTTAGCATATATTTTATTAAAGATTTAGACTAAACTGAAAGTGAAAACAACTGACAAAATTTGCTGCCAATCAAATATTTTTCAAGTTGCTTAATATTTCAGATGGAATTTGCTATTGACATCAATAAATGTAATAAATGCAATTACTATGCTTCTGTGTACTATAAACAGCTAATAGCCACAGAGCATGCACAGGGAAGATACAGGTTCAAGTAAATGGGTCACAGCACTGAAAGGGAGAACTGGACATGGCTTCTACCCCTAACTAAGTCACTATCTGCAATTGATACCCACTTGGAAAACAAAAATTAGTTTTTTGCTTTGTTTTGTTTTTTCAATTAAAATCTCACTGGATATACCAACCACACTATAGGGCAAGCCCATGCCCAGTAGTAGTTGACCAATACAAAAGAAACTCAATGGTATTTTTGAAGATATTTTTTGACTCAAATTGGATTTTTGTTGTTGTTGATTTGTTATTTAACATCCCCTGTCTGGTTTGTCTTTCATTTGTAAAGTTTGGTTTCATTTTTGTGTTTTTGTGCATTTGTGTGTTTCTTGTTGTTATCTCTTACTGTTCATTTTGTACATTTATTCACTTTTAAAAAAAGAGAAAGATTACAGCTATAAAATATGTTAAGAGTAGATTTAATAATCAATCTCCATTTGTCTAATTTCTTATAATATTACTATATCTAATATTACTGTTTTCTTTTCAACCCTCTTCCCTTTATCCAAGAAAGAAGGATGGATAAGAGGAAAGGAAAGATAGAAATCCCTGAGTCTAAGCTTCCATTCTTACATTGTTAGAGACCTTCATATTTTGATGCAGAATTAGAGTTATATTTTCTTACATTGATACAAAATTTCAGATATTGATACAGGATTAAGGTTTTCATTAGTATAAGCCTTTGTATATTGATACAAAATTTAAAATCAATTTTGTTACTCTTAGATAGGCAGAGTGCCATGAAACTTATCTAAAAATTCAAGGTTTAATCCAGTACTTTTATTATCTACTATTACAAACTGATTAAAATAATTAAGTAACATAAGTTAATTGTCAGAAAAACTCATGGTTGTATTAGATTTCAATTTAGTTAACTAAAATAAAATGGTTTCAAGGTAATTCAAATTGTAAACAGCTAAAAATAATCAATGCTTAACAATTCTTTTATGCTGTATGTAGACAGATGGTCTTTAAAAACATCAGAGTTCCATAGAATATAGCACTTAAAATCATTTCATTATTAAAAGATCTTTTGACTATGAGACAGTTCTGCTCCTAGCAGTATCCCCATTCTACTTCAAAGAAAACAGTGAACATCAATGCCTCAGTGTCAAGTGGCTTCAATAGTGTTAAGCTAACGACTGGTCAAGAAATGCCCTAATATTATCTGCAGACAGAATTCAAAAAGGACAAATGGATGCAGGATAGTCACCTGCTAAACTCTGACAATACAGGGTAAGCAAGTCCTTCATAATTCCTTCTTCATTTAATGTCTGTCAGATGTTCTGGGCCAGAAGGATGAAGATAGATGCTCCAACATTATAAGGAATACTGGGGATGTCCAGGCAGTCAGTTGTCTCTGCCAATTGTTTCAATGTTGGAAGCTGCATTCCTATACTTCCTGAATACTCAAATATTTATTCCTTCTCAAATTCTGATGGGATTGAAGACTAGATAGGTATAGTCTCACAATTAAACTTAAATTGTTTAGCATTAAAGAAGGTGTTCTAGATTTTAAAAGATGTTTTTCAGATGGTAACACAAGTTAAAATCAAAGATGACTGAGGTACAGAATTGTAAACTCATTAAGTCAGGTTAGATGATGAGATACTTTATCTAAACTGCCAAATATAATGGACTGGATGTTATAAGTGAACATCATACCTTATCATTTTCATAATTGTTAAAATTTATATTCGATTTATATCTGAGGGAAAAGGATTCATTTATTGTACTGGTTCCTACAATCCTTCCTCCCTCTCTTCTGCCAGGATCCCCTGGCCCTGTCTAGGTCTCTGTATCTGCTCCTGTCCATTGCTGATGACATCTCTCTGAGGACAATTGGGCTAGACACTAGTCTATGAGTATTGCAGAATATTATTAGGAATTATTTTATCACTATTAAATAAATAAATAAATATATTTTACCAGTTGTGTTTAGTTCTTTGTGAGTCTCTAGCTGAGTATTGCATAATATTATTAGGAATTATTTTATCACTGTTAAGTAAATAAGTAAGTAAGTAAATAAATAAATAAATAAGTGTTACTGGTTGTGTTTGGTTCTATGTGAGTCTCTAGGCTGTTCTGCCTCTAGTTCCCAGCCCTCCAAGCAGTGTAAAGTGTAGGCTCATTCTCCGTGGCATGGGCCTAAAGTTGGACCAATCATTGGTTGATCACTTCTACAAGTTCTGTGCAACCATTATCCCAGCACATCTTGCAGACAGGACTGATGGTAGTGTAGTTGTTTTTTTTATATATAAAAATATAGAATATATTATAGCATGCAATAAGTTTATTACTGCTATTCTCAAATATGTTCTTTTAAATATTTTATTTTTTCACTTTAATTTTTATACAAAAATAATATCATCCATAAAATAGTTATAAAATCCCCTCCCCTCAAAAAGTAGAGACAAGAAAATCCAAGAAGTAGAGATTTAGTGCGTGGTCTTCATATTTGATATTTCTGACACTGGAAGAAATCTAATCTAATCTTAATGATGGCTCCATCTTACTTGTATATTTGTTGTTTTTAAGCATAAAGTCAAAATTCTTCAGCCCAGTTATTTAATTTCTATGGGACTCTTGACACTTTTATTGAACAAACTTTATATTCTTCATAGAGGTAGAAAAGACTCAATAGTAAAATAAATCTGTTCATTTACATTTGTGGCCTATGGTCAGGAAAAAAAAAAAGGAGACAGATTCCTTTTATTAAAATGAGAAAATTAAAGTTCCAAAGCACTTAAACTGCAATTAAGCTAACACAGGGGCTACTGTAAAAGAGAAATTAATGTCTCCAGCTAATTATTCTCAGGCTATAAACTATTATTTTCCCTAAAGTTTTAAGAATCAGGATGGTTCTTGTAACCTATTTGAAACAAATATTTTTCTTATTACAAAAACTTATGATTTCTGATTTTTATATAATTTTATGTAGGACAAAAGTATTTTCTAGAAGTCTACCTGGGCATTGATTTTTGACAATTCAGCTAACCCATGTTCCTTAATTGTTAAATTATAAGTCAAAATTAAATTGTATGCATCATCAAAACTCGAATTCTTATGCATTAATAAACAAGTAACCAGATATATGTCTCAGGGATGCCCTAGGAACTAAAGGAGACAAACATGAAAACATACAATATACCTAGCATATAATACCTATTTAAACATTTTGGTTTAATTTGATGTATTTATTTCTCAAGCCCAGGACTATTTATTATGGAGCAGCAGGAACAATTTATAGCAGCAGCCGTAAACTCTCCTCTTAACTCTCCAGCACCTGCAAGAAAGGAAAACTGTTATTTGGCCTGTTTTTGTTCTATCCATCAAAATCTGTATTCCCACAGAAAGTATCCATTGCTTATAAATGAAAGTTCAAAGACTATATCAGAAAACTACTGAGAACTCAGAAAGCCATTTGCTCAAAGTTGTAGACCTAATATGACATTAGGAGTAGGAAGAAGGTAGTCTTTGCAGAATGGTTTCAACCAATCATAAAAGAAGATATAGAGCAGGAAGTAATATAAATGCTTCCCCAAGCTCTGTAACCATGGTGTCTATTGTGAGATTAAAATCTACTATATTTTTTACACTCCAGGCAGAACATACATATAAGAAGACAAATTCAGGACAATCCTCCACTTCTGCATTGGTTGACACAGAATCTCCTTGTTGTCTATGTCTGATTATATCATCATAGCTAGCCCTCAAGTTTCTGAGAATTCCTCTGTCTCTACTTCTCATCAAGACATAGGAGTATTAAGATTAATGAAGTACGGTACTGGACACTGTTCTATGTAGGTTATGAGGCAAGCTTTTTATCCAGTGACCCATTTTTTTCACATCTAATATAAACTCTGCTAGGCATAATACTGAGTCCTATTGTTTCATATATTCAAATCTTATGTATAAGTGTGTACATGTCCTCCAACAAATACTATGGTTTGTGTTCTTTTTGAAATAAACAGTAGTATCTTTAGTTTGGGAAAATAAATAGTGATAAGAGGAAATAGAATTGCCACAAACAACTTCCTAATCTTGATACTCATAATGTTAAAATAAATACCTATTGCACAAACTATCTGAATAATTCTAGAAATAAAATAGCATAGGAAGGATTTTCAATTATATTTACTACTATGATCAATGTCTAGGGTAACTATATAGATAGTTTAAAAGGGAAACGTAAAAATGTTTACATTTTACCTTACTATCTACGTAGTTCAGTAGTTTTCCTTAGAAACTTAATTTATATGGATTTACCGTATTAGTTTAATCTCACGACTTACTCAAATTTGGACATTTGCCAAGAAGTATGTATTGTTTGGTAACATACAAATCTGAAATAGAAAATAGTGTCAACCACATAATTGATAAATATCATAACAGTGGTAATGATGGATGAGCACTCATCACTTTTCACAGAACATCACACAATGTTGCCATCAAGTAAATGAAACCAATGAACATTTTCCCTAAATAAAAGAGCATAGTAATCAAGATGACTAACTTTTTTTGTCCAAAAAAAAAAAAAGTGCTCTTCCAGCTGCTATACATCTATGCTGAATCATACATAATAGGAACTGAGCAAAATGGATAAAATAATTCCTTAGATTTCTGTTCACCATTTTTAATTATTTCATCCAGGTCTTTGTTTTAAATTAAGGAACACAAGTTCTAGGCTTTTGATGTCACATTTCCTTATATTAAGACTTTTGAAACTGATAGTATTTTTTAACATTTTAAAAATGTTTTTACATTTTATTATCATTTTTAACATTTTTGCTGTCAGTTAAATAGTTCAAGCTAAATGCAAATATTCCAAAAGCACATTGGAAGTAAACACAGAATGTATTCCTAATTTGATTTACAAAACTCATAGAATCCCAATACAAAAACATGTTATTTGTTCCTATCAGCAAATTTATTATAATGTTTATATTGTGATAATTTAGAAAAGCCAACAAGATACTGAAGTAGAACCACAAAAAGACTGAAAATGCTCTAGGAACATAGTAAAGTTTCCATGGCTGGCCCAAAGACATATGGTGGGTGAAGGTATATACATATAGTTCATTGCAACAGACTTAGGAAATATATTTTTCAAAAGCATACAAAGTATCCCCTTTGGATACACAAGAAACCCTTAAGCCTCAAAAGTAAGAAAATAAACAACTGGATTAAAACTTGAAGAAAGTTGCATAATATATAAATAAAATTCTAAAGATGCCAAATACAGAGTTGAAAAGGTGACTCAGGGGTTGAGAGTGTGGCTCAGAAGTCGAGCACTCATCACCCATCTAGGTTTTATGATATGCTGTGTTTTATCCACAGTCCCCCAAAGGGAACAAAACCGGTCATCATAGAAATGAAGATTGAGGAAAAAAGGAAATTTTGTAACATATTTATCACATGGACAACACTTAGAGAATGGAAACCACCAAATATTGGCAAGATGGAGAGACTAAACTTTCATCTATTATCAACTGGAAAGCAAAAAGATCTGTCACTTTGCAGCATAGCGGTAAATTTCTTACAAAGCTTAAGCACAATATCAGCATGTGATTCACTAATCATTCTTTTTAAAAGAAGCTTAATATGTAAAAGTAAACAAAAAAATCTGAACACGAAGTTTATATCATCTTTATTCATTATTCAAGAGAAAACAAAACATCCTTAAATAGACAATTAAATGTGAACTACTATTTATCCAGATGATGGGATTTTTCTTTGTGCTAAAGTAAAAGAGCCACAAAGCCATGAAAATGCATGAAAGAACCTCAGTTGTATATAACTAAGTGAACAATCCAACATGACAACTCTGCATACTGTTTGAATTCAACTATGTGACAAACTGGAAAAAAATAACAGAGTAAAATAGAATGTCAAAGATTCATGTTTGCCAGGGACTGAATGGTGAGAGTTGCAGTAGGTAGAAAAAAAGCCTTATAAATATAAGTCATTCTGTCTTCTTTATCCAAAACCATACAACACATAGCATGGGCTGAGTGGGAAAAACACCTGTCAGTGAACAGGGCCTCAGTTTTAAAAAATGTACCACTCTGGAAGGGGATACAGATAATGAGGAAGATTATGCATTTGTAGAGGCAGAGATATAAAAGGAAATATCTCTATTTACACTGAGTTTTGCAAGGATCCTAAAGCTGCTCTAAAAAATACATTGTATCAAAAAAAGTAGATTATATACCATCTGCAAAACACTTTAAAATTAAAATCTGAAGGCTGGGTCCTAGACGCAGTATTTGTGAAGCTTCAGGAGTTTTTCCTTCAGAATTCTCAGTGTGCTGTTGGGCTCCTACTTTAAAGGACTTTGTTTTTGCTAAGGGGTGGCATATTTCCTACTTTGAAGATCTGGCATGTTTTAATGGTCCTGTCTTTGAAGCAATGCGTGTCTGCGGGATTCCCACATGAGCAGGTTTCCTGTTCAGGGAAAAGTGATCCTCTGCTGAAGTTATTAACCAGATTATAGTTTCAACCCTGGAGACAGTCTAATCCCTGACATGGTTATCATCTTTTTGAAAATATTAATATGTTTGGGAAAGGTTCTACTTCTGAAGAAATTCTTCTTGCCAGAAGGAGACTGTCTTTAAAGTTTTAGTGAGTTGTTGTTTTCAAGAATATTATATAGTATAGAATGACTTCACAGGGAAAACATTAAAGTTAGAGGTAATGCATTATAATTTTCATCTCCTTATAGAATTCTATGGAAAATTAGAATAAAGTATGTAGTAAATATTTTAACTTATTAAATAAAACTAAAATATTCAATATTTATGTGACTTGAAATTATATATTATATATATATATATATATATATATATAAACATAGGTCAACTTTCATGTATTGATAGTTTAAAAGCCTAAAAGATATTACATGAACAATAATGAACATTTGGTTTTTGTATTGAGCAAAGACTATTAGCTTCTTATCAACTGCCGATGATTCCATGTATATACAAATCAGCATGATACAAATGATCCTAATCGGAAAACTTATTTAAAATATTAGTAAAGAAGGTTGAAAGGAATAAAAGGGTTGTAATTGCAAGTATTTCAATAACTTTTCACAGAAGAAAGAATAATGGATGGAGAAAGAAACCATTAAGTCAGTCTCACACGTCTTGTTTCCACCGTGTAAAACATAAGGCAGGAAGAGGACAGGGTCCCACGGGAGATAGCTTTTCTACAGGTGGGCTCCCAAACCTAAGGTTTATTTCAGCAGTATGTTTTTCAGTATTTTTCTCATTTTTTACACATTTTTGTTAAGATATGGGATTTCTTAATAATTAGAAAATATTTTTAATAAAAATATCTTAAGACTCATACTACATACAGTTACATATCAAACTTGTGAAATTCCAAGAAGAGCAGTAAAGTGTTCTATCCTTCTGTAGCTTTCCTGACAGTAGATGACCTTATGCCAGGATATGGCCTCTGACTTCTTTACAGTCCAGTCTCATTTCTCCTGACCATTTTCCACAGTCCTGCAAAGTCTCAAAGTCTCATCCCTGAGTACCCCTCCCCTCCATTCATCATAATTCATTTGACTCCCACTCCTACAAATACTAAATCCAACCCTAGCCTCAACTGTAAAATTACATTCTGTTTCATGAAGCCATCCATGAAATCAGAGTGTACCTGGCCTCTTAATTCACACAACTCCAACAGTATATAGTGTCCTATCTTACTTTGACAAGATCACTTTTAGAGAAAAACTGGGAGCATGTATTTTTAGAATTATTTATACTACTTTTAATATAACATTTATTTTATTGACATGAACAAGTAAATATAAATACCATACATCTAGATTGATTCAACCATTAACACATATCACTGCTTTTATATAAAATTCTTTTACATAAAACAGTGTTATACATTTTAATGTGTGATGATACAATATACCTAATAACTATAAATTTGATATCAGATATTTATAATAGCTTTGAAACTTCTGCATGAAACCAAAAGACCCCAGTGTAGAAAGTAGTAAGCACTGTAAAAGTATCTTTTATGCCCCTGATGTAATTGCCATCTCGGAGGGTGATACCTGATGTAAATGTAACTTTTGATTGCCTGATAAAGTGATAAGATGAGAGATGTACCCAAGCTGTCTGAATACATAACTTGTGTTGAGCCCAAGAGAGTTTCTTTCTCTAACTATCCCTAGGTGTAGGACTGGAAGCTCTTCAATCTTCGAACCTCCATCTACTACTAGACCAGGAATGTTTCAGCCTCTGATACTTCCTGTTGATTAAGCATAGCCTTCCTAGTTCCTTCTGTCCTCTGGCTGACTGGTTCAACTCAGCTGTTCTGACTCAAACTCCTCTCCAACTGACTGATTCATTTGGCTTCTCTTAAATTCTTAATGAGTCTCTCTGCTTGGCCTCAAACTAACTGGCAATTTGTTTGAAACGTCTGGCTTCTTATTCTCTGGCTTCAACTTCTTCTGTTGGTCTGCACTGAACTGCATGAACTCATGAACAAACTCAACTCCACTGCACTGCACTCCCAACTGAATGAACTCCTAAATCACTGAGCTGCTGCTTTTCAACAGCTTTTCTCTTGAGAGATGTGCATATCATATCTCTGATTCATTTTGTCAAACCTTTCTCTGATTTTTCACTTTGTCCGCCACTCATTTAGACATCACTTTCAAACATGGCTTCTTCCTTCTACAAAAGGATTTTATCTTAAAGGTGTGTACTAAGGGTCTGCCTGCATTCCAGCTATAACATAAAGACCTATCAGGTCTTTGGATGTGATCAGAGGAGTCATGTTGCTGGATTCCTCTACAAATCATTAACTCAATTATTTATATGATATGCTTTCCATTTTGAGTTTAACGTTGATCACATAGAATCCCTGTTTATATAATATTTTGCATAAACTGAAACTTAATAGTGATATTTAAATGGTATGTGTTGCTCCTCCAAAAGAATCAAATATTTCAGTTAATAATTGTCTTACCAATATTAACAAAGTTTTGTCTGATGAGTTGTGAGAACAAGCCTGGAGCGGTGGAAAGAAGCCCACATGCCCATCCCAGGCACTTCGGCTCTGGATGGGACAGGAGACATGTAGGAAGTGGCTGTGTGCTCTTCTACAGTCTGACGGGTTGGACAGGCTGTGTGAGGGTCCTCGGCAGAGACACTTCCCGGGGGTAGAAGAGGGAGCCTTCCTGAGGAATGCCGCAGCCCGCTCTGGAGTTCCCATGGTTGGACATTGCTGACGCAGCCGGATGCTGCGGGACCTGGGAACAGATGGGGCCAGAGAGCACAGCTGGCATCCTGCCATGTGACCAGGTTCGTGGCAGCTTGGGTGAATGGGTACTGTCTGGGACGCTGGGAAACCCTCTGCAAGAGATTAGACACGGCTCCTTAATCGAGGGCCGGATCTCTCAAGATGAGGAGACAGTCCATAATTCTAAGACATTTATTTGCATTGTGGAGACTGGCATGGATGGAATTGTACACCCCACCCCCACCCCCCAGCTCCTCTGGGAGAAGCAAGGCAGATATAGTAACTGAGAAGGGGCATGGCTAAGCCTCTAGGTGTCTCATTAACATGAGGATGGCTTGGTGCTGTGTGGCCATGCCTCTACCTGAGGAGGGGTGGCACATGACTGTGACCTGAGCCAAACGCCTCCCGGGAGCATTGGCATAACATTTTCCGGTTCCTTGAGGATTGTTCCACTGGGTTGCCCAGATTTTAAGCCTGTGCTCAAGTGGGTGCCAGACTGCTTACCACAGACCACAGCCCTACAATGAGTCAAGCCTTACTATTTTTTTTTTCTATTGGATATTTTCTTTATTTACATTTCAACTGTTATCCACTTTACAGGTCCCCCCTTGAAACCCCCTATCCCATCCCCCTCCCCCCTGCTTCTATGAGGGTGTTCCTCTGCTCACCCACCCACTCCTGCCTCCCTGCCCTGGCATTCCCCTACACTGGGGAATCCAGTCTTCACAAGACCAAGGGCCTCTCCTCGCATTGATGCCCAACAAGGTCATCTCTGCTACATATGCGGCTGGAGCCATGGGTCCCCCCATGTGTACTCTGGTTGGAGGTTTAGTCCCTGGGAGCTCTGGAGGGGGGGGTCTGGTTGGTTTATATTGTTGTCTTCCTATGGGGATGGAAACTCCTTCAGCTCCTTCAATGCTCGTATTGCAGTTATTACAATCAAATTGTCATACAAAATTATTGCTAAAAATTAGAATGGAAATATCTATTTCTTTATGTATTTATTAATATATTAAATGTTTTACTAACGTATAATCTTTAGTTACTTCAATATGATTATTTTGTCAAAGTTTCTTTTTCTAGCTTTGAATTCTATGATTCTGTATGAATTCAGACATCACAATATCACTCCATTTGGCTTAGTGAGATTTTTTTTTTAGAAATTTGTAGAAAATCATGACTTAATAAAGAATAAAAGAAATGAAAATGACAAATGCAAATTTGTGCATTGAAGTATCATGACGAAAATTGGTGTTTAAGTTCATTTTCTAAAATGTAATTATTTACTATTTTCAAGTTATCCATTTAACGAAAATATAAATTGAAATTCTAATAAAACTTTTTGCCTCTGGAGGAAATAAAGTGTCATCAACTATATATATATATATATATATATATATATATATATATATATATATACACACACACACATATATAGATAGATAGATAGATAACAAATAATTTATGATTGCTCAATATATCAAGAGAAGAAATATAGAAGGGTAAAAAGAGAAAGAGGAGGAGAAAGAGGAAGAGGGAGAAGAAAGAGAGGAGGAAGGAAAGGAGGAGTGCAATGAGGAGAGGGGGAAGAGAAAGTAGGATGTTAGAAGGTAGGGGCAGAAAGGCGAGGGTGAATCGAGGAGACACTGAAGGTGAATATAATCAAAAGTCACTGTATGAAATTTTTAAGAATAAAATATTATCTTAAAAGAAAGTGCAAGTTCTAATTCCCTTTGCAAATCTTTCACAATCAGCATAGATATCTGTCCTCACATGTTCTAGACTGTTCCAGACTCTGCTGCAAAACTTCATCAATTCTTATTTGATTTATGGAAAATTTGTTCCATGAATCTCTTACTAAAGCCAATAAAACGTTACAGCCAACATATTTGACAGTCTTTTTAATGTTAATATAAACATTATTTCACTCTGTGGTTGAAGAGATGCTGTAGGACTTGGGTTCGGATCCTAAAAATTTCCTGCTCTCATGAAACCACAAAGCTACAGGTGGCAAAGAGTGAAGTATTCCTGTGCTTTCTGGAGACACCCTGAAGACAGATGATGTCTGATACAATACATACAAGATCCTCTTCTGGCCTGTGAACATGTATACTTAAACAGGCACATGTATAAGCCATACACATATATCCATGTACACACAGAAAAATATAATTTAACAGTACTCATTATGCCTAATAATTTTCAACATTCCTTTATTTCTTTATATGAAGTCCAACTACTGATATTCCCATTGTAAATTTTTTTTCAAATATGACCTCCCTCTATCAGATTTTTATACTTACAATGCCTCACAAGTTGGTCCTAGGCCTATCATTACTTTTCTTCCATTTTATACATGCAGTAGGTTAAGTTAACCTTCTACTTTTGCATTCCCCTGTCTTATATTAATTTATGTGTCTGAGATAAAATACCATGATGTAAAACATGATAGGGGAAAATCAGTGTATTTTAGCTCACAATTTCAGGTTACAATCATCACTTTGCAGAAGAGAAGTCACAGTATCTGGAACTTGAGATACCTGATTAAATCACACCCACAATTAAGACCATATAGAAGTAAACACATACATGCTCAGCTGTTTGCTTACTTCTGATCATCTCAATTTTTCCAATTTTATACAATTAGCACTTCTGCCTAGGTATTGATGCTACTCACAACTATCTGAGTGTTCCCACATCATTTAAATTAATTATGACAATCCTCTACAGATATGAACACAGACCAATCCAATGTAAACAATCCCTTATTGAGATTCTCTTCCAAAGTGATTCTAGGTTGTATCAAGTTGATAATTATTATCATAATTCTTATCATAGTATTCTAATGGGTACTACTTAGTATGAAAGACAGAAAATGAGTCTTGTCTAAGCCTTTAATAAACATATCAAGTGCACAGAAAATATCATAATACAAATACATTAGTGTTACTTAAATATTTTAATCACATGACCAAAATTTTCTGCTCATGTTGTTTCACTACTAATCTACTCAGACCCTCATACCTAGACTCAAAGCAAGCTTTCTAGAGTATAAATCTCATCTCCCCACCTACTTGGTCAAGTACTGTGAGTGATTTCTCATAGACTTAAGGACTTCCTGATGCATATGACCTGACACTACACATACTCAAATATCAACTCCCACAGGCTTCTCTCTCAAAATGCAAGGTCTTTCCTACCCTTGAGACATACTTGCTGTTTCAGTTCTCCAATTAATTTCTGCACTATCTGCCTCTCAGGACATAGATTTGGATTTCAAGATTCTTTAGATTTGAATTTTGTGAACTCATTTTGTGAAGAAACACATGCTTTCTATAATTGAAATTTTTTGATTAAAATCTCAAATCAATTTGATTTAGGTTCTATTAACATTGTATTATATAACTTTTGCCAATCTTAATTTTCTGCACTGTGGAATATTTAATCCTTAAATGTGTTTCCAAAATTACCTTTGCAGGGTTTTAACTTTTATTTTTTGAACATTTCTTATTACTTAAAACAAATTTTGATCATATTCTTTTTCCTCTGCAAATTCTTCCATATTCTATGCTGATTGCTACCCAACCAAGTTTAAGCTCCTTTTTAATAAACAAACAAGAACTCAATATAATAAGGACTGCCACCAAAGAAAAAACAAAATATATAAATAAATAAAACATATTCCTATCTCCCCACCCCCCAAAAATACCAAAGTATAAGCAAATAAAAGCACATACACACATGCACATACACACACACACACACACACACACACACACACAAAACAAAAGCAAAAACTATAGAGTCCCTTATATATTGGACAACTGCTCCTGAACACAAGGCCTGCCTGAAGTGGTCAATATACTCAGTCTGTCTTTGGAGAAAACTGATTTACTGTCTCCCAGCAGAGATAAATGGCAGTTCAGTTGTTAATCTATATCCTAGTGGCTAGGTTTTTGTACATTTATTTTCAAATATAAAAAATAACACATAATAATATAAAACAAAACTATCACTTTGGAGTCAGATAAGACAAATGTTGACTTCTTCTGTTGAGAACGAAAAGAGCCCAAGAAAAAGCACAAAAATCCAAGACCAATCTGTTCATCCACTCGGAAATCCTGTTGTGAATATTTTGACCTCATAAGTGTTTTTAGCCTTTAAGTGTAATTATTTCTGGATTATATTCTTCTAACTCTGAGGCACCTAAAGAAAGCATTGTGAAGTGTTTAATGAATGGAAGTAAAGAAAAAGAAAGAAGAGGGAGAAAGGAAGTGAATAGAGAGTAAGAGCAGGGGAGTGCCGGAAGCAGAGGGCATATGAGGAAAGAGAAGCAAGGGGCAGAAAATGGGGGCCATAGGAGGGAAAGGAAGTAAATAAAGGAAAAGTGGAGAAAAAAGTGAATTTATTTCTAACTTTCCTCAATTTATAATTTCTCTGAAAACAAGGGTTTGACTTGCATGAGCTTCTCACTATTTAGAAAAAAAATATTGAAATAAAATGAAAGGATGTTACTCTAACACAAAGAGGAAAATAGAAGTATTTCAGATGTGTCAAAAATTATTTCTACCTATGAGCCTAAACCAGTTCATAACATGAGAGGGAAGCAAGGGTAAACTAGGTTTATCGTACAGGAAGAGCAATGGCTTCAACTCAGTTCTGTGTCTCGAAACAAAAATAAATGTGGAGATACTATGGCAAAGCTGCTGAAGTGCTGTTTCTCTACTGTAGGGAATCATTTCAACAGATGAGATAATAACAGTATCGTTCTCCAAGTACATGTGCTCGTCATTGCCTGCATGCTAGTGTAGCCAGCCATGAAGTAGTGATGTTAACAGGAATTGTGGAATGGTGGGTGAATAGTTATTTCTAGGCAGGTGATCTATATATTATGTAATATATTCCACTGATTTCTAATTTGGATGATTTAAATGTAGCAGAGAAGACTCAACTTGAACATAGGTGGGAGTAGAGATTTGAGAATTGGCTATATGTACTTAATAACTAAAATCATTTAAGAAAAAAATAAGCTTTTTTTGTGTTGTTTTTGGTTTGGTTGCTTTGTTTTTCTATAACAAAAGGGACTAACAGGAATGGAGGTATAGCTAGTAGAGACAGCACACTATAAGTCACAGGACTGGCACAAATAAGGGGAACAGTATAAACAGAGTAAAAGCATTAATGAAATCTAGATGAAGGCAGACCTCATGTTACAAATGCCTAATTTCAATATGGTTGGAAGCAAGTTACTCCCAACATCCATGAAGGGAAGGAGCAGATAGGTGAAACTGATGTGTTCTTCTGACCTAGACCATTCCTCTATCACTGCATAAGGATGGATAAATACTCTGAACAGCTGGACAACAGTATCTCAACGTAAATGTCTTTTTTTTTTAATTAAAATTTTTACTTATTTTCTTTTGTGTTTTTATTATTATGCCTTCATGCATACATAGATTCTATGTGTGCACCTTCTGTGCACAGAGGTCAGAAGAGGCCATCAAGTCCTCTGTAACTGGAACTTTGTATAGTTGAGGGCTGCTATGTAGGTGTTGGAAACTAAACCAATGTTGTCCAAGGACTTTTAACCTATGTACCATCTCTTCAGAGATTATTTAAAAATAAATATTTGTAGTAATCCTTTGAGAAGTTCATACAATGCTGTTTTGTGTTCCTGTTCATCTTCAACTCCTCCCAAAACCACCTCTTCTCTAACCCACTCTCTCAAATTCATATCCATTGATTTAAGGATTTTAAATGTAAAGAAGTCTTGGGAAAAAGAAAATAAACTTAGATCTTGAGAATGCTTCATATCCTCTTGAGTGCAGAAATTTATAACAGACTGTTTTATGATCTATGAGACAATTCTTTAGAATGCTTATTCTTGGCTAAACTGAAAGACCTCTATGACAGTGAATATATTTCCATTAATTTACTCTTCACTATTTGTCTGTTCACAGTACTTTAAATATGAAGTGATTTAATACCAGTATTACTTATAAACAATATTTTAGCTGACTCTGAAATCAATTGGCTTTTAAATAGTAGAGTTATCCATATACATACATATAATGGGAAAATATTCATATATTGTAGAATGTTTAATGATGACCAGTGAAGAAACTTAAGTACAATGCTATATATAAGGGACTAAGCATCTAACAAACTTCAACTAAAGTAGATTTCCTCTATTTTTGCCAGGAGATAATTTTCTAAGTATGGTCACATAAGTATTAATGTGAATGGTTACTATGGCTAATTTCGTCCTGTTCAGGTTTGAAAATTATGCCATGGAAACAGAGTGAGTATATATGTATATATACTCTAACTTGATTAATGAATGCTATAGATATCTTTTGGCTCTGTCTGCTTGGTTAGCTTTGTTTCAATATGATACAGATCTCATGCTGCACGGCTGATCCAGAAATAGTCCATGTACCTTTAAATTCAGGCAATGCATCATTTTCAATAACTCTGTGTCAAACCAGTCTGTGACAGTAAAGCATGAGTTATTTGTATATGGACCAGTAGATGAACCAGTCCTAACAAACACATGATTTGAAATTCCAAGTAAAATATTTTCATGAAAAAGCCTCAGAAAGTAAAATCATAAATAAAATATAGTACATAGGAAAGACACGGTCTCTCATTTTTAAGTATAAGCTGACAATATTTATTTATTTATTTATTTATACTTTTTGATACTTTATTTATGTTTCAAAGGCTTCTTCCTTTCCAGATCTCCTCTTTGGAAATTCTTATACCCTTCCCCCTCTCCCTGCCTCTACAGGGGTGTTCCCCCACCCACCTACCCATCCACTCTTATCTTCCCTCTGCATTCTCCTATACTGGGGCATCTAACACCCTCAGGCCCAAGACCCTCTTCTGCCACATATGTGGCCAGCACCATGGGTCACTTCCATGTGTATTCTTTGGTTGGTGATCCAGTATCCGGGAACACTGGGAGATCAGGCCAGTTGACACTGGTACTCCCTCCATGGGGCTGTCAACTCCCTCAGCTCCTTCAGTCCCTGATCCAACTCCTCCATCTGGAACCTCATGCTCAGCCCAATGGTTGCTGTGAAGTGACTCTTGGGTATTCTGAAGTTTTGGGCTAATAACTACTTATCAGTGAGTACATACCATGATCATTCTTTTGTGACTGAGTTACCTCGCTCAGGATGATATTTTCAAGTTCCATCCAATTGCCTAAGAATTTCATGAAGTCATTGTTTTAAATAGCTGAGTTGGATTCCATTGAGTAAATATACCACATTTTTTGTATCCATTTTTCTGTTGAGGGACATCTGGGTTGTTTCCAGCTTCTGACTGGAATATTATAAATATGGCTGCTATGAACACAGTGGAACATGTGTCTTAATTACATGTTGGAGCATCTTCTGGGTATATGCTCAGGAGTAGAATAGCTGTGTCCTCAGGTAGTATTATGGTTATTTTCTGAGGGTTCACCAAACTGATTTCCAGAGAGATTGTATCCGCTTGTAATCCCACCAGCAGTGGAGGAGTGTTCCTCTTTCTCCACATCCTCGCCAACATCTGCTGTCAACTGAGTTTTTGATCTTAGCCATTCTGACTGGTATGAGGTGGAATCTCAGGGTTGTTTTGATTTGCATTTCCCTGATGACTAAGGATGTTGAACATTTCTTTAGGTGCTTCTCAGCCCTAACAGGTTTCTCAGTTGAGGATTCTCTGTTTAGCTCTGTTCCCCATATTTTGATAGGGTTATTTAGATCTCTGGAGTCTAACTTGTTGAGTTCTTTGTATATATTGGATATTAGCCCTCATCAGACATAGGATTGGTAAAGATCTTTTCCTAATCTATTGGTTGCTGCTTTGTCCTATTTATAGTGTCCTTTGCCTTACAGAAGCTTTGTAATTTCGTGAGGTCCCATTTGCCGATTCTTAATCTTAGAGTATAAGCCATTGGTGTTCTGTTCAGAAACTTTTCTCCTTTGCCCATGTGTTGGAGACTTTCCCCCACTTTCTCTTCTATTAGATTCAGTGTATCTGGTTTTATGTGGAGGTGCTTGATCCACTTGGACTTGAGCTTTGTACAGGGAGATAGGAATGGATCAATTTGCATTCTTCTACATGTAGACCGCCAGTTGAACCAGCACCAATTGTGGAAAATGCTGTCTTTTTTTCCACTGAATGGTTTTAGCTCCTTTGTCAAAGATCAACTGTCCATAAGTGTGTGGGTTCATTTCTGGGTCTTCGATTCTATTCCATTGATCTACCTGCCTGTCACTGTACCAATACCATGCAGTTTTTATCACTACTGCTCTGTAGTACAGCTAGAGGTCAGGGAGGCTGATTCCCCCAGAAGACCTTTTGTTGAGGATAGTTTTTGCTATCCTGGGTTTTTTGTTATTCCATATGAATTTGAGAATTGCTCTTTCCATGTCTATGAAGAACTGAGTTGGAATTTTGATGGGGATTGCATTGAATCTGTAGATTGCTTTCAGCTGGATGGCCATTTTAACTATATTAATCCTGCCGATCCATGAGCATGGGAGATCTTTCCATCTTCTGAGGTCTTCTTCAATTTCTTTCTTCAGAGATTTGAAGTTCTTCTCATACAGATCTTTCACTTCTTTGGTTAGAGTCACACCAAGATACTTTATATTGTTTGTGACAATTGTGAAGAGTGTTATTTCCATAATTTCTTTCTCAGCCTGTTTATCCTTCGATTATAGGAAGGCTACTGGTTTGCTTGAATTAATTTTGTAACTGGCCACTTTGCTGAAGGTGTTTAACAGCTGTAGCAAATCTCTGGAGGAGATTTTTGGGTCACTTAAGTATACCATCATATCATCAGAAAATAGTGATATTTTGATTTCTTCCTTTCCAGTTTGTATCCCTTTGACCTCCTTTTGTTGTCTAATTGTTCTAGATAGAACTTCAAATACTATATTGAATATATAAGGAGAGAGCAGTCTTGTCTAGTCCCTGATTTTAGTGGGATTGCTTCGAGTTTCTCTCCATTTAGTTTGATGTTGGCTACTGGTTTATTGTATATTGCTTTTACTATGTTTAGGTATGGTCCTTGAATTCCTAATCTTTCCAATACTTTTATCATGAAGGGATGCTGAATTTTGTTCAATGCTTTTTCAGCATCTTATGAAATGACCAAGTGGTTTTTTTTCTTTGAGTTTATTTATGCAGTGGATTACATTGGTGGATTTCCTGGTATTGAACCATCCCTGTATCCCTGGGATAAAACCTTGATAACAGTGAATGATCATTTTGATGTGTTTTTGAATTCAGTTTGCGAGAATTTTATTGAGTACTTTTGCATCGATATTCATTAGGGAAATTGGTCTGAAGTTTTCTTTTATTGTTGGGTCATTGTGAGGTTTTGGTATCAGTGTAATGTGGCCTCATAAATGAATTCGGTAGTGCTCCTTCTGTTTCTGTTTTGTGGAATAGATTGAAGAGTATTGGTATTAGGTCTTCTTTGAAGGTCTGATAGAATTCTGCACTGAAACCATCTGGTCCTGTGCTTTTTTTGGTTGGGAGACTTTTAATAACTGCTTCTATTTCTTTAGGGGTTATGGGACTGTTTAGATGGTTTATCTGATCCTGACCTGACTTTGGTGTTTGGTATCTGTCTAGAAATGTGTCCATTTCATCCAGATTTTCCAATTTTCTTGAGTATAGCCTTTTGTAGTAGGATCTGATGATTTTTTTAATTTCCTCAGAATCTGTTGTTATATCTCCATTTTCATTTCTAATTTTGTTAATTTGGATACTGTCTCTGTGCCCTCTGGTTAGTCTGGCTAAGGGTTTTTCTATTTTGTTGATTTTCTCAAAGAACCAGCTCCTGGATTTGTTGATTTTTGAATAGTTCTTTTAGTTTCTACTTGGTTGATTTCAGCTGTTAATTTGATTATTTCCAGCCTTCTACCCCTCTTGGGTGTATTAGCTTCTTTTTGTTCTAGAGCTTTCATGTATGCTGTTAAGCTGCTAGTATATGCTCTCTCCAGTTTCTTTTTGGAGGCATTCAGAGCTATGAGTTTTCCTTTTAACACTGCTTACATTGTGTCCCATAGGTTTGGGAATGCTGTACTTTCATTTTCATTAAATTCTAGGAAGTCTTTAATTTCTTTCTTTATTTCTTCCTTGACCAACTTATCATTGAGTAGAGCATTGTTCAGCTTCTCTGTGTATGTGGGCTTTCTGTTGTTTTTGTTGCCATTGAAAACCAGCCTGTTTTCATAGTTATCTAATAGGAGGCATGAGGTTATTTCGACCTACTTAAATATGTTGAGGTTTGTTTGTGACCAATTAGATGATCAATTTTGGAGAAGGTACCATGAAATGCTGAAAGAAGGTATATCCTTTTGATTTAGGATGAAATTTTCTACAGATATCTGCTAAATCCGTTTCGGTCATAACATCTGTTAGTTTCACTGTGTCTCTGTTTAGTTTGTGCTTCCAAAATCTGTCCATTGATGATAGTGGGGTGTTGAAGTCTCCCCTTATTATTGCGTGAGGTGCAACGTGTGCTTTGAGCTTTAGTAAAGTTTCTTTTATGAATGTGGGTGCCCTTGCATTCAGGGCATAGATGGTCAGAATTGAGAGTTCTTCTTGGTAGAATTCCTTTGATGAGTATGAAGTGTCCTTCCTTATCTTTTTTGATGACTTTTGGTTAAAAGTCGATTTTATCCAATATTAGATTGGCTACTCCAGCCTGTTTCTTAGGACCATTTGCCTCAAAAATTGTTTTCCAACCCTTTACTCTGAGATAGTGCTTGTCTTTAACAGGGAGGTGCTTTTCTTGAATGCAGCAAAATGCTGGGTCCTGTTTATGGATCCAGTCTGTCAGTCTATGTCTTTTTTGTTGGGGAATTGTGTCCATTAATGCTAAGAGATATTAAGGAATAGTGAATGCTGTTTCCTGTTATTTTCAATGTTATTTTTATGTTTGTGTGGCTATCTTCTTTTGAGTTTATTGAAAGATTACTTTCTTGCTTATTCTAGGGTGTAGTTTCCCTCCTTGAGTTGGCAATTTCCATCTATTATCCTTGTAGGGCTGGGTTTGTGGGAACATATTGTGTAAATTTGGTTTTGTGATAGAATATTTTCGTTTCACCATGTATGATAATTGAGAGTTTTGTTGGGTATAGCAGCCTGGGCTGGCATTTGTGTTCTCTTAGGGTCTGTTAAAGATCTACTCAGGATCTTCTAGCTATCATAGTATCTCATGAGAAATCTTCTGTAATTCTGATAGGTCTGCCTCTATATGTTACTTGCCCTTTTTCCCTTACTGCTTTTAATATTCTTTCCTTATTTTGTGTTTTTGGTCTTATGCCATTAATATGATGGGAGGAATTTCTTCTCTGGTGCAGTCTATTTGAAGTTCTGTAGGCTTCTTGTATACTTATGTTCATCTCTTTCTTTAGGTTGGGGTAGGTTTCTTCTATAATTTTGTTGAACATATTCATTGTCCCTTTAAGTTGGGAATCTTCACTCTCTTCTATACCTATTATCCTCAGGTTCTGTCTTCTCATTGTATCCTGGATATCCTGGATAAGGAGCTTTTTGCATTTTGTGTTTTCTTTGACTGTTGTGTCAATGTTTTCTATAGTATCTTACACACCTGAGATTCTCTCTTCTATCTCCTATATTCTGTTTGTGATGCTTGCATCTATGACTCCTGATTTCTTTCCTAGGTTTCCTAACTTCAGGATTGTCTCCCTTTGTAATTTCATTATTGTTTCTATTTCAATTTTAATTCCTGGATGGTTTTGTTCATTACCTTCATCTGTTTGATTGTGTTTTCCTTTAATTCTTCCTGTTTGATTGATTGTGTTTTCCTATAATTCTTTAAGGGATTTTTGTGTTTCTGCTTTAAGGTCTTCTAGTTGTTTACCTGTGTTCTCTCGTATTTCTTTAAGTGATTATTTATTTCCTTCTTAAAATCTTCTATCATCATCATGAGATGTGATTTTAAAGCTGAGTCTTGCTTTTCTGGTGTGTTGGGGTATACAGGGCTTGCTGTGGTGGGAGAGCTGGGTTCTGATGTTGCCAAGTAGCCTTGGTTTCTGTTCCTTGTGTTCTTGCCCTTGCCTTTCACCATCTGGTTATCTCTGGTGTTAGCTGGTCTTACTCTCTCTGACTGTGTCTTGTCTTTCCTGCAAGCCTATGTGTCAATACTCCTTGAAGACCAGTTCTCTCTGAGAGGAATTTGGGTTTGGAGAGCTGTGGTACAGGGTCAGCTCTGGGGTGCAGACAGAAACCAGAAGGATCTAGTCCCCAGCTGTCCCTTGGTTCCTGTGTCCTAATGGTTCTGCAAAGGTCCCTCTTGATCCAGTGAATTTGAACAGAAATGGAGGTCTTGCCTGTGCTTGAAGGTGTGTTGGCACTTCTGGGATACCAGTTCTCTCCTGGCACTGTTTGAGTATGAAGCCCTGTGTCACAGGGTCTGCTCCCCAGCCACTGTAAAAACCAGAAGATCACTCCTCAGTCCCTGTGTCCTGGGTATTCCAGGTGGGTCCCTCTGAGCAGACAGGCTTGCCCACACTCCTGGAAGGCTAGCTTTCTCCCATTGCTATTTGGCTATGAAGCCTTGGTGGCCCAGGCAGATGTCTCTCACCACAGATGGAAACCAGAAGGCTCCTTCTTCCTGGCTGTTCCTCAGTCCCTGTGGCCCAAGGATTCTGGGTGTGTCCTGCTGAGCAGTGTTATTCCTCTTACCCCCTCTCACTCACGGTCTTTTCCACACTTCTGTGAGGCTAGCTTTCCCCCTAGCACTATTTGGCTATGGAGCCCTGGTGGCCCAGGCAGAGGTCTCCCGCCACAGATGGAAACCAGAAGTCTCCTTCGCCAGGTTGTTTCTCAGTTCCTGTGTCCCAAGGATCCCAGGTGAGTCCCAGTGAGCAGTGTTGCTCCTCTTACCTCCTCTCACAGGCTTTCGCACACTCCTGGGAGGCTAGCTTTCTCTCAGAGCTATTTGGCTCTGGAGACCTGGTGGCCCAGGAGGAGGTCTCCTGCCACAGATCGATAATATATTTATAAAAAAAAATTACATAATATTTCAAGGTTCTCTGGAAAATGTATGACCTTACATACTTGCAGATTCTGGTACTTGGATGTTAGTTACCTATGATAGTTACCTATGACAAAATTATTTTTTGCTTTACTCAAATAATAGTGATGGAAAAATAAATAATGCAAGTGTTTCCTTAGATCATATATAATATTATATATATTTAAAATAGAGATCTCAAAACAGCTTTCAAGGCTAAGATATTACATTTGTTGTAAAATCACAACTGTTCTAGTAGGGCTTTAGGGAAAGCTAATGTAAACAAAATTATTACCAAGTTAAGTTACTGTATCAATATTATTTTAATTATTATTAATTAATATTTATTCCCCACTTATTTGTTATTCATTGTTGAGAGATTCAAGATGTATATAGTTTTAGGTTATACTATGTAAGAACAATAGAGTATACAAAGTATTCCACAAAATAATTGAAGAATTTTCAAAAGTAGGTACCAATTTAGAAAACATCACAGCACTAAAATTTCTGAAACATCGAAAACTATTTAGAAAATTTTATCCCAATTTTGTCTGTAAGTAGGTTCTAAGTCAGACAGAAGAAAAGCAAGAAAATTCTAATTTCAGTTTATCAAGGAAATGAGGAAAACTAGAAATTTCAGTAAAGCATTATAAAATATCTTGCCCAATTGATTATTCATGAAATTTTACAGCAGCCATTTTGAGGACCCATTTATCCTTAATCACGCCCTGAAACTGCCTTTACAACTTTGAGGGATGAAGTAATCAGACTTTGGAAAGCAAGAACGGAAAGAAGGAAATAAACAGGCCACCAGATCTTAGGAGTGTAGGTTTGAGAGGTGACATGCAGATATAGGTTTACTTAATCCTTCACCTTTAACTAAATACCACTTATTAGCTATGAATTGGAAATGGTATTCAGCAGCTAGACTGTCAAGACACATGAGAACTTGAAATCATGAAAAATGTGGGCCTTTATATATATTCACCTGACTATATTCACATATTTTGGACCTAATAGGAAAAGTTAATAAAAGTTTCATTGAACACAGTGATATATAAATCATCACATGGTCCCTTTGTTTGCAAAACATGTCCACCTGTGTGTTCACTGCAGCAATCATATGGACTGACTGTAAGATCACAAGTCAAAAACAATTAGAAACCTGCCTGTAGGCAAAGGCACAGTATGTTCTCTATACATTTATATTAATGTTTAAATTCTAAGCACCACACTAGCTCTCATTTACATTGATGTTTTAGTATTTTGTTGCTTTCCAAATTCTGCTTCCCCTTGACTTCAGGGTAATCCAGGTATGGAGACAGGTAAGGATTGAAAATTTGATCACAACACTACTGCTCAGTGAGCTAGAATGTTCATATAAAATCTGCTTGCAAACCCATATCCTATAGCTTAAAGCTTGTGCCCTGCCTCTCTTCTTTTGCCACAAGAGTATATAAGGCACCCATACTCACAAACAGACACACAACACACATCACATTGTATTTTCATTTTTGCTACAGTAGCCTATCTTCCTTTCAAGATGTTCTTAGAATATTTGTTTCCAATTGTTCTAATCATTTTTCAAATTTTCCTATTTTCTCTCCTTTCAAATATCAGCAAAAATTGGTTGTGGCTCTCTGTACTGCTCTGTCTGATACAAATAGAAATTTCCTTCATGAAAGATGGGAACTATATTTATCTTTGAATATATCTTTATATAAATATAGATCTTATATAAATGCATATATATATATATATATATATATATATATATATATATATATTTAGAATATAGTTAGGGATTATGCTGGCTTAGCAATGTAGTAACTATAGGTATTTTTAATTTTTTATTTTTTAAGATCCATGACTTTACTAACCTGGTTAGTAGTTGGTTAGATTGTCAGTACTAGGAATGAATTCCTTGTGGAGCAATAAAATTCAATTAAAAAGCTGTTGATTACTGCCAATATTATGTGCCACTACTGTACCCCTAAGGGTTAGTATGTCATGCTGGCCATAGTTGTGGTTCATGGGAACCATAGCTGGGTAGGGCTGTTAGTTGCTTCCCTTCTTTGAAAGTTTGAATGTTACCTTATAGTGTCATGAAAACTAGTATTCAGGAAAGAGGTTTTCAAATAAATTGCAGCTCAGGGGTCTCTGTGTCCTGTATCTGAAGTACATGGTATCTTCAGCAGTATCTCAGAAGAGGGAATGGAAAGATTTTAGGCACCAGAGGATAAAAGAGTTTGCTATGTGATTGTGTCTCCTAGTACTTTCAGATTCTACATCTATAAACTATCATCAACATGCCTGCTTAACCATGAGCTGAATGAGCAGACAGGATAAGTGGATAGGATCAAAGAAACTAGGAAGGCTCAACCCTAAACAAAGAGCTACAGGCAATCAAGAAATGCTAAGAGTGGGAGAAATCTTCCCAAGGTAACAACCCATCAATTAGTTATCAAATGGTCGTCTATGAAAACATACATTCAAGGAAAATTATACACAGTGAGCATGTTGTATTTAAGAGGATGTATGTTTGTTAAAAGGAATATATTCATGTAATAAAAATTAATACGAATATGAGAGAGAACAAGGAGAGGTATGTGGAAGTGTTTGGAGAGAAAAAAAAGGGAGAAGTGTAGTTTTGTTATAATCTTTAAAAATAAAAAACAATTATAACACATCATAAATAAAAATAGAAAAAATTGAGATCTTGATGAAAGTATCTTCAAATCATTTCATATACTACTCTAATACATTAAATTAAATGTTAAACGTGAGACTTTAACTAATCACATAACCTGATTATTATGTGCATAAAATATTGTAAAGCAATGCCTTAAGGATTTTTAAAAATTATTTCACAGGATCTGACACTTATAAATAATAATAGACCCTGGTCCTGTGCCATTCCTCTGTTCCTTTTGCCATTTATCTCTCTTTCATTATTGCTGCTTTATTCAGCTCACTTTCAGATCACTGCAAATTGTGACCTATTGTTCGGGACCTTGAGCTAAACAGTACTAATGATGTATAGGACTGTATAATGTCATCTATGATCCTTTAAGACAGTTCTTTATAATATTTCTCCATGGATATTTTATACATGCTAATTTTTGCTTGAAGAGCAAGTAAGCATAAGAGTAAGTCCTGCCTGAGCATCTAAAAGCCACTGGACAGCAGCATGGATGTACCCTGAGAAACTGCATTGTGACCATAGCAACCAGTTTGTAGTTTGGGGCATACTAACATGGAATTTATTATTTTTCTGAAAGTGGAAAAAAAACCCAAGAAACAAAATCAGATAACAGAATGAGTGACACTTATAAACTTGAAACCTATATATAATTAGAATTAGAATTGGTCAGATGTTATTTTCACTGTTTGTATGAAACTAATTTTTCAGAAATGGTCTAATGAAATTAAGCTTAAAGACTTTTCCATGAGGCATTCATTATTAATTGTAACTATATGCAGTACTTTTTCATTACAATAGCTCATTGGTTTTGTTATTTATATTATAATCTGACAATGTATTTAGCTAATTTACAATTTAAATCAATAAATGATTTTCTATTGGATTAAAGTAAAATTACTCCCTTTCGATTTTTAAGATGCATATTTGTAAACAACCTGAAATATATAAACATACAATGCATACATAACAGTAGTAGATAACATTACATTAGGAATATGATAAAAGCTAATTTATAATTCAAACACATATTTTGGTAGAATATATAATTTTAAATGAAGTGTCATTATATTGACATATTTGACATACTAATAACTATAATATATCTTTATATTTAAATATCTAGGCTCTTCAATAATCTAAGAACTTTAATATCAAAACCATAGAGGATTGCCATAGATAGTTTAGACAACATAAGAGAATTGATGATGTGAAGCAATGGAAACCCTGTATTTACTTAATGGACACTATGCACCTTCCACAGGGACCTGACAGCAGCCACTGACAACAAGCTCTGCCAATTATTAGCAGAACAACCAATACCTTTTAGTTCTCTGGTCTCTCAATGATTAGGAACACAGTGTATTATTATATATTACATTATGTATTATATACTATACGATCCTGAAACAAATAAATGAATATGATATAGATCCTGGCTACACAGGCAGCTATTCCAAAATCTATTCATTATTTCTTTCATGTGACATAAGACCTTAATTATAGAATATGCTATTCTTTCTCCTTCCTTGCAATATTTTGAGATTGGTATTATGACCACGTTCTTGGAAATTATATCTGAGACACAAATATACATGATATTTAATTTATCTTGGTTTCTCCTAGAGGAGAAACCTACTTTCAATTGTTAAGAACTATCAAGGCATTAAAGCCAACCCATGTGCACTAACACACTGTCATTCATATTTTTATGTTATTTAAGTTTGCAAATTGAATGATGTGTAAAACTAAATAAAATATTGTTTACGAACTAATTTTGACTGCGAACTAACCCAACCAACCAACCTGGGGAAAAGGGGAGGGAAAGAAAATAGTATTTTTTTCATGATAACATGAAGAGATTGATTAAACAGGCTGTTCTCACTCCCAACGTGCCAGTCAGAATTAAAATTTAAGAAAGAATTGGATTTACTCTCTGGCATTCCTGGATCACCTTCCAAAGCTCCGACTATCTTTCCCACTGCTTAATGTACTAGTCACTTTTATTTTCTAAACATTCTCATTTTCTCACCTCGTAAGTTCTGTTAGTTTGCATCATACTCTTAATGACATTGCAAAATGTCCTCCAATGTTCTGCAAAATGGGTAGAAATAACGCCTTCAAAACTTCCTCTTTGCTATGTTAATCACCAATCTCATCTCTAATAACTGCAGATCCATCCATATTGGTTGAACCAATCATCTTGTGGATTTTTTTTTGTCATCAAATTTGCAGGTTATTCTGCATAACTTTTCACCTTGAACTGCACTCTACATGGCACAGGTAAAAAAGCCCATAGCCAATTGCAATATTCATCCCAAGAGACAACATGCAGTGCAAATTCATGCTGTGAGGATCTGCAAAGCTCCTTGAGCGGATGAACAGGTGTGAAAAATGTGTCAGCAATCTGCAAAGCATATTTTAGACAACCTACCATTCTACTATTTAGCTAACAATGAAAATGTTAACCAAAAAGAAGATGATACTGAATCTTTTAAAGAGAAGGATATAACTTTGAAGGTTTCTATCTGAAAAACTCTATTAAAGAACATGAGGTAAATAATTAAAAAGTCAAAATCAAAATTCCAATAATAGCCACATAGTTCATACCTTTAAAAAAATTGCTTTCTCTAGCTTGCCTCAAAAAGAAATATTTCTTACAACAGCTGAAAAGAGGAGAATTCAGATCCTGAATATTTAATAGAAAATAAAATGATATTTATTTTTAAGTGCATTCTACATTCAACACAACTGCATACTCACAGCAAATCTATTGCGTTGCCCTGACATAGTTACTGCAAAGGTTTTTCCTTGCTATCCCTAGGGCCCAATTGATTTATCTGCCAGAAGCCTAAAGCCCCAAAATAAGATAGCTTTGAGTTTACAGAGGTCATTTTTCATTGTCTAAATAAAAATTTCTAAACAAAAATCTCTCATCCTGTTAACCGCAGGGTCCTTATCTCCCCAGAGGCTCAAGCAACCTGAAAGAAGCCATTTCAATTCTTTCATGAAGAAAGATAAAAGCAAGTTTTCGATTAGAAAGCCCAGCAAAACCTTCTTATTAAATGGTGGTAACAGTAATGAGTTGAAATGGCAAAGCTGTTCTAGAATGAGACAGAGGTTAGGAAATGAGGAAATTATTATGCATGAGACAAATAGTGCACAGAAACTGGAAGACAATAAGAGACGGTGACGTTGAAGAAGCAAAAGGAAGTTTATGCAGCGTGTAACTACGCACACTTATTCCTCCCTAAGTCCTCAGTAAACTGCTTAGCCTAATCAAGCATATTTTCTTAATTGTGTGTGTCTACTGTTATCAACCAACATTAACTATGTGTCATAATAATTATGAATTCAGGCTCATCTTTGATCTGTCATCTTTCAAAATGCTTATGCAGCATAGGCAGAGGTAGGATGTAGAATCTTATCCCAGCTTTAGAATAAAACATTTCATGAGGCTAAGCTAAAAGTAAAATTATCATAAGTGACGTTGTGGACTTGGTTTTTGAAAAGCAGATAAACATAGGCACCAATGGAGATGCCTTAGGAAACAAATCAGAACTGTGGAAGAAAAGCTAAACAGACAGTGTTCTATTCCTACCAGCACTAAAAAATTGGAAACAGAAGAGGGAGTGGATGGGGAACATTTTTAATCAAATGAGATTAAATTTTTAGATCTCTTCTATCAGTTAGTCCTTCTATAGAAGGATGTCACATTAATTCCTTTAAGGTTTTAATAATTTCACACTCTGATTGATACCAATGTTGAGAACAATAAGTACTCTGGCACAATCTGTAACAGGGCAGCTTCCTTTTCTTAACTGTCTTCTTTTGACTACGGGAGTATCTATCAACTTACACCCACTCCTCTCAGTCTGGGCACTTATTTTGGAAAAGATTTCAATGTTTGAGTTCTCTTTGTTCATCTGATCAAGAACGCACTTTCTTCACTCAAAAAAATCTGAAAATAATAACCCCAAGTATGGATTATATAATTTAGTAGCCAGGGGGTGCTCAATAAACATTTTCACAAGGTATGACACAATATTAAAAATTTTGATTTAAGAAACATTATATCTGAAGAAAATATCTACATTTTAAAAACTTTATTCTCTATATAATTAATTCTGGTAGGTTCAGATGCAAGCTATCCTGTTTAAAACCACAGAAGTGTGGGAATACAAAATGAGATGTGTTTTGTGTGTGAGAGAGAGTTAGAGAGGATGAGGAAAAAGAAGGAAAGAGAGTGGGAGGGAGGGAGGAATGAGGAGGAGGTGGGACAGAGTGAGGAAATGCCAGGAGAGAGAAAGAAAGGAGGAGAGAAGAAAGAGAAGAAAGGGAGGCGGACCGAGACGGAAATGTGATTTTGTTTGTTCTACAACTCTTTTAAATAGATGATCTATTGTGAACTTTTTAGGCCAAAATAAGATTGCCTATTTTGTACAGGGTAAAATTATATTATTTTATCATCAATTTACATATTACAAAGGACTCAACCCTGACTTATTAGAAAACATGTGGTTATGAGGACACTTTTGGGCAAAGTGCAATGTTTTTCTATTTAGAGATGAGTCATCATTTTGTGTTTCGAATATTGCTTACAAAATTAAACATATGACTGTTTTCTAGACATATGGATCTTATTTCAATGAGAAATATAAAATATTTTCTCCATGGTACTCTATATAGTGTAAAATATCAATCTCCCAGTATTATACACTCAATATTTTTTAAAATTTCAAATAGCTCCTTGAGAAATATCATATCCATATATTTTGATAATATTCACCACCATACTGAACTCTTCTCAGATCTACCTCCATACCATATTCATCTAGGGTCTTTTGTTCTCCACTTTTAAAGGCCCAGCAAGTTCAATTTGTACTGCCTATATATTCTTGTGTGTGTAGTCATCCAATGAAGTGTGGTTAACCTACCAGGGATACATACCATCACTAAAGAGAACTCTCTCTTCCAGAATCTATACTTACCAAATGCCTCTCAGCTAGTTGTATGACTTGGTGCCTACTCTACAGCTCTTTGTGGAGATTTTATCTAGCTTATTTCTAGTGTTTATTATAATCCAAACCAGGGCCTGTAGTATTTGAAGGTAATTTGAGACTTCTTCAACTATAAGTTATAAATTCTGCTTGAAATCAAAATGTCCAACTGTAAAACATTATATGTAATTTCTATGTGCCTCACATAAGTGATTTCATTGAGTTGGATATTGATGCATCTGCATCACTCTATAGAATGATTCACACAGTACTTCATAAAATCTCTCTCTCTATAAACAAAAAGGCAGTTTACATATCAAGATTACAAAAGATATTATACCTTGCCTCAGTGTTCCTTTTGTTTTTTTGTTTTGTTTTCTGATAGTTATATAATAATTTATACTCTAAACATGCCATAATTCAGTTTAGTGTTTTCACTATTACAGACAACATTGTGATGGGTATCCTAAACATATATTTTTATACAATTGTGTGTGTAGGTTTCTTGTATAAATATACACATAGAACTGTTATTTACAAGTCACAATGTCACATTCCCACCAAAATTCCTATGGTTATGTTGAAAAACCATTCCAAAAAGATGACTAATAAAATCAAAAGCTAATTTTGATAAAAGGCTAATAAATTTAATAAACCACTGAGAGAAATGAAGAGGTGTCTTCTCTAAGCACTGAGGACTGCACTTTGCTCCAATGACAATCTACACAGAAGTGCAACTTGACCTTCTGTATCTATAACCACATGTGTCTACATAACTATTGTATCACAGTGGTTCTGCAGTAAAAACATCTAGACCAAAGCAGATGTCTGCAGCGCAGGTCAGTAAGAGACATGATGAATTATCCTAACATTATTACATGGCTACCCCATGCCAGGCTGTGTGCTAAATAAAACTTTAGACCCATGTTCATTAAATGTTCATACCAACTCAAAAAAAAAAAAAAGAAAGAAAGAAAGAAAAAAGGAAAGAAAGAAAAGAAAAGAAAAACCATTCAAACTTACCTTTGTTGATAGTAAGAAATGATTTTTATCTATGTAACATTCATTTTTTTTCTATCTAAAAATATGTCATTCCATATATTATAGGGAAGGGTGTGTGACACAATTAATAAAAGGAATCTTTAAAATGAGAAAGATGACATTTCACAAAGACTTTAGGATAACTGTAAGGAATGCTCTGATTCATATCAGCCTGAGTAGCATACTCATCTAAGCCATAAGGAGACATCTGGAAGGACGTGCTCAATAGGTGGTGCGACCTTTCAGCAAAGTGAGCAGGGATGCAGTTTTTTAAATCAATCTGTATTGTTGTTGTCTATTGACACTTTTTCCATATTTGTGCATATCGAGCTTGGTTGTAAAACTGGCTATCCCTCTTATAAGAGACAGAAAAAGAGAACATAATCAGTCATGTCTATGTCAGAAAACAGATCAAACTAATTACTCTAGCATATTTTTTCTAAAGCTTCATTAGCTAAAATAAGAATATACAGTGTATTGTTTACGGTAAAGAAAGTTGGAAGATGGCATATTAGTTTTTATAAGCCCAAAAGAGTCCAGAAGAAAAAGTATCTATGACCACATCCAGCTTCGAATCCTGCATTCCATAATACCAACATGGCAGGCAAGATATGCCCACTGCCACAACAGTGGCATGATTGTGATAGAGACAACCATCGCTCTCTGATTCAGTTCAATAAGAATTTATTATATTTATTTAATAATGACAGAAAAGCCATATTAATAATAAGAAGTAATCCCTGGACGAATTCTCTTGCAGCCTTGCCTCTCACAGCTCATCCATCGCAGACCATGCAAAAAATGGTGAACCATCTCAGGAAAATTGTTCGCTAGCCTTAGCCTATTCTGGATGGCATCTGACACTTATGAATTTATATCACTCCTTCTAAGGCTCATGAGACATAACTAAAGGGGGATTGGAAAGAATAAAACTGGAAGCGTGGTGAACTGTTTTCTTCTGGGTAATTGCAATCCTGAGTTCATGTAGCCACACTTACCGGCAATAGGCCAATCAACAGTCTGTAATGGGTGGAAAAGCAGCTCACGGAAGCTTACCCCACCATGCTGAACTATTGGCTACCAAGAGATTCTGGGTGAGGAAGAATAATTATCTTGGGATGTGTACCAATTCTAACGCCCACTAGGTTGTAGTAGTTAGTGAACCACAAAGCAACAAGGAAAGAGATGAATGTTGAGAAGGGATTTGGGAAGAGGAGGGTAGTTGACAGAGGGGTGGAGAGGCAATAAGAAAAAGTGGAAAAGGGAGTAATCAGGGTGTATGGTGTCCTTGGGCAATATCGTCAAAAAATAACTTTTTTAAAAGGAAAATGGAAAAAAAATTATTGATGTTTAAATAGAAGGAAAATGGTACTGTTATTATCTCTATTTTATGTTAAAAAATTTGAGGAAAAGTAAAAAAGAGAGTTGGGAGGAGAAAGAAAAGAAAAAAAGGAAAGAAAAGAAAAAAAGGAATACTAGTCAGGACTTAAGGAATGCGTACGGACTCCTCAGTTAGAATGTTGCTGAGTTGAGAGAAAAGCCAGGTTTGCCTGATATCAAAGCCTTCTTTCTTCCTTTACCAATAAATCAGTTAATTAAGCAATCAATCACATTTTTACAAGGCACTCCATGAGATGTATAACTTAAGAGGCACCTGTGGACTAAGAAAAAGCAAAACAAAGCAAAGACAATGTTATAAATTTATTGAAAATAAACCTTCTAAGAAATTCAACTCAGCTTTACATTCATGTCTCCAGTACTATGACAAAGCCTTCTCCCTAAAAACACTAATGGGAACACCAGGCTCTTAATCACGATCCTTGCTAAGAAAAGACATAGTCTTTGAAAAAATAAACACACGAATATATATTTATAGTCCTAGGGATTGAACTCAAAGCCTCATGCATGCTAAGCAAGTATTCTATTAGTGAGTTACATTTTCTGCTTTTGAAAAAACATGAATTTTTCATATATTGGTATTCTTCTTTAGGGGTAAGCCATCAAGTATCTCTTGTGCTCAAAACCATGTTCAGCCATAAATTTCTGGCTTTATCACCATAATTTAAGTTCAGTTTTATAAAAGTTTAAACTAACATAATATTTTAGGTAAAATATCAATAAGGAAACTCAGTTAATTTTAAGACCTCTATAATAACTCGATAGATATAAATTCTCTATAAATATGTGATCTCTATCTATCCATATACCAAACTTATAGATGAATAGATCATAAACAATTATAAACCTTTTATGAAGAAACAAACTTGTAAGTTCAAATGGTATTTGATTTTCTGGTTTACATATTCACTAGCTTTCTTGAGCGCCACACACACACTGCTCACTACTGAGTAGTTTACACTTGGTAGTGATCTCATTCTACACAATAACCAAGTCCGTGTAGTGCACCATCATTACTATATCATACTTTCTTTCAGAATTATATGACAGGTCTCAGTTAGAATTCTTTAAATGCATCTTGTTGGCCTTAAGTTATGGTCATTTGCAGGTTTTAACTTACAAATGAGGTAATTAAATCATAAGTAAAATGTTCATCAAGATATTAGATTTTTAACCAGGTCAATCTATGGCTGTTTCCTCTGAATTATTCTAAATGGTCATTTTTTTGCAGCAGCAGCAACTCTAATTCTTAGATTATTTTACCAGGAAAATGATTGTTTGGTTCTTGCTAGAAATTAGGTATTACCCATACTTTACTATCATTGTATAAAGCAAACTAGTTGATTTATAATTATTTATACTTTTGTATAGAGTCCAAAATAAATCAAAGTAAGAATATTTGACAAAAAAAGCAACCTTGGAAAATCTCCAGAGGTAAGGATTGGTGATTTACTACAACCATTTTGGAGTGGGAAACCTAGGTGTTATTTTACTTTCTGTCTCTCATCCAGTCTCTCTTTCTGTACTTACAGCCACTTATAAAAACCTAGTGAGTTTCTTGGCTCTCTTATTAGACCTAACAGCTATTTGTCAGCTTGGTGTCATCAATTTGAACATGCAAATATTTATATATAGGTATTGACAGATCAGTTATGTTCAGTCTTACACATCTGGTTCTAGTTTAGGTAAACAAATGTTTCTTCAAAGGGCTGTATACATATAATCAATATTTATTGATGATACTGAATATATAATATCCTCCTCTATATGGATCCATTTACAATCTCTCCTTACATATCTGAGAAGACATTTTTGGTACATAAAGTACCCAGGCAAATATTCACAATTATCATTTTGAACATATATGAGTAAATTATAGAATACTTGTAATATTATTAAGAACTTATGAAATTCCTTAAAGTTTCAATCACCATTTTCCAAGAACTTTAATTTTATCATTTTTCTCTATTCTGTTCTCATTTAAATCTATTAAAACATTAACAGTAGAATGAGTGAGAATATTATAGACAAGATTAACATGGCCTCTATCTTCAAGGAGCTAGCAGTCTTGTGGGCAGAGTATTAAAAAATAACTATGTATCAGGGGGCTGACAGGAGGAGGGGCTACTATCAGGATGCAAAGTGAATACATAAATTAATTAATTAATGAATAAATAGTCAATTGAATCCAATATTAGGTTATTTCAAGCATTGTAATAGTGTTCTGGTTATGTTGTTCAGATTGGAACTTTTCAGAAAAGTCATCCTAATTTGCATAGTGCTCTGGCTATCTCATGTAAGGTGAGTGTTAGATTTGATCAGGAAGCACTGGATAGCTCACATAGTCAATAGAAAGCTCTACAAAGAGGATGAGGTATAATTGAGAACCTGGAACTTGGAAGTGTGAAAATGCCAGTGGAGGGTCTACTACATTCAACAATTTCCATGTATTTTAAACCTTTGTATCTGGAGATTCCTCATTCACATCTTATCATGAATTTAGTCTCTGTCTTTCCTTCCCTCCTGCTAATAGTAAGTTTCATGTACTTTCCTTATGGTCTTACTTAGCATCCTCCTGACTTATCAAGGGTTTTGTTTGCCAACTCCTACCAACTTCTATTTCTTCTGAGAGAACCAAAAATAAAGAAAATAAAATAAGTCACTTCCTTCCGCATCGTGATGCTAAAAACTTGTATCATTAACTATACGTGCTTGCATTTCACAGTGAAGTGATTCTACAGGAAAAGAAGGACAGATAGCCACAATCTGTATCTATAAAATTAGATTATTAACATTATCTTACAGTAACATTAACATTGTAAGATAAAAACTATTTTTAGTAGCTACATACAAAATACCATCACTGATATATAGAAAAGATATAGTCATTACATGAGACATTGGATGATTATTTTCTCAGTATCCAAGTAAAACATTAAGAGAAATTATGACACAACATACACACAACCTATGCAAACAATCACTTTTCTCTTTTAGGATATGTTGCTGAACTCATTTAATTGCTAGAAAGATCTTTATTAAAACAATCTTGCAATAATGCCATGGAGATAAAAAGAAAATCTTGTTAAATAGTATTCTGTATGGAAAATATAATGCCCCTGATAGAGACCCTCCTACACTGGGACACATGCTTCCTGCTGCTATTTCTTTGATTAGCCCTCCTTCTTGCTCTTCGGGCTTCTATTATAATAAAAGAAAACAGAATTTTAAGCCCAGAAGGATTTTTACAGTAAAACAAGCTATTGATTGGTGCAGGTTTTTTTCCCTCAAGAGCTTACTATTGCATTCAAGTTCCTCCACCTCAATATGCCCAGCTCATTAATATTAAGTAAGATACAAACTAACAGAACGTTTCTCTGTGCTTCAAGCCCCTCTTAGACTACAATAAAATATTTTCTTGCTTTTTTCTAAACCACAGATCCTCAGATATTATATTAAATGACAAAGAACAGACATGAAATATTAATGCAAACTTTGATTTTTCCTGGATTGGTGAGACAATAAATAAACAAATAAATAAAAATTAAAAAATTCATTTTAAGAGCAATGTCTGCATCTTTTGTCACAGTAAGTGGTGTCTTGAACAGCTATATCATGGGTCTTAGAAACTGTGGATGAACTACAGACAGCTGTACATACTTTTTTCAACTGTGCTCCTTAGCTTTCTAAAATCTGCCTCCAAGTCTGTTCTGAACTTTCATTGTCTGGCTATAGTCCTCCATGGGATCTTTAAGTGCTTAGCTAGACATAGCCTATGACTAATCTCTAGAAACTCTGCACACAACCAAAAGAGTTTCACAAGACATTTAAGGTTTGAGTATCATCATCTGCATGGGTCTCTTACACGAGTCTGAAAGGATGTAACAATATACTGATATAGTTTTCCTCGTCATTTATGCTAAAAAGTGAGAAGGTTTATTTCTTAGTTTCTCAAATAAGACTTCCTAACTTAATGCTTCTGAATCATCCCATCTTGTAATATGCAGAGTCATTTTATAATTCAACATAAGCTTCCTTTTAGTTGAAGCTCTGTAGGTAGACCTCTCTTTCTTTTGGTTCCAACCACTTACACCAGCACAAAATTCTGTGCCAACTTGACCCTGAATAATCCCTAATTTCTGGAGTCAATGTGTTTGCCCAACCCATCTCAGGAATACAGTTAACGATTGGCAAATTGGATGTCAAAAAACTTAAGTATTTCTGAACAGCAAAAGCTTAGCCCACAGAGTCAGGAGGAATCTTTGATGGCTGAATATCTGAAAGAGACTTTTATCCAGAATATATAAAAGAAGAAAAATGGAATCTAAGAACACAAATGATTCAATTAAAAACTAGTCAATGTGTCCAAATTTAGAGTTCTCAAAAGAAGAAATAAAAACTGCCAATAAACATCTTTAAAAGTAACCAGTTCTTAAATATTAGGAAGATGCAAATTAAGACTAATTTGAGAGAGATTCATTGGGCCAGAGACAGAGTGGATAGAAAACAAACAAAAACTAATAACACATGCTGACAGTAATGTGGGGAAAGTAGAACCTCCGTTCACTGCAGGTGGTGCTGAAAACTGATACTGCCACTTTGGAAATCAATATGGATAATTTCTCCCCCAAACTAAAAGATCTACTATGTGACCTACTCCTCCACATATACCCAGAAGACTTGACATCTTACTCAATAAATATTTGCAAGTTCATTGCCACTGTATTCACAGTATCTAGGAAAAGGAACCTAAATGCCCTTCAACTGATGAATATAGATAGAAATTCAGTACATGCTTGCAACACATTTATATTAAGCTCCAAGAAAATGAAATTTCCCAGTTAATCTGTGGAATTAGAAAATATTATAGTGTGTGAAGTATCACAGACACAGAAAAGCAAATGTGGAATGCTGTATTCTAGTTCTGAATATTTGGGATTTAACTGGGAGTAAACTACAAAACCCAGGAGAGTAAAAAGAGAATATGTGGAAGTGGGTGTGGCATCTAGGGGGCAGAAAGGTAGGACACAGGTGCTATTTTGAGTAAGTAGTTAAGTAACTGGGCCACTTTAGTGGGGAAGGGAGAAGGTCAATACAAATGGAGATAGAGTGAGAAGGGATAAATAACACCAAGGAGGTTTGAAAATGCATTAGGAAAATATTCTATTTTATGTTTACTTTATAATACATATGTAGCAGAGCATTGGTGGCACATACCTTTAATACCAGTATTAGGGAGGCAGATGCAGCCAGATCTCTGAGTTTGAGGCCAGCCCTGTTTACAGATTGAGTTCTCAGTCAGCTAGGATGAATGTGTATTTGTGCATAAGAAGCTATACCACTTGGGTGATAATTCATTCCCCAAGAATAATGGACAAACAAAAATGCAAATGCTAGGAATGGGAAACCTCCCCTCTATTTGCTGATCAGGAGAGTCCATAAGGAACCCAGAATCATATAGAATATGTTGTTAGTACACTTCGTACATAGTCCTTGGAGTGACTGAGCTGGAACTTTCATGGAAGCCTACTCTCTGAGGACTAGCACTCATAGTATAAAAGATATGGTATAATCAATAATGGAGAAAAACAACCAATATTTCTTCCCAGATGTAAAACCTTCAGACTTCAACAATGACTAGCACAGTAATAATCATGTCCCCAGTAGTGTGATAGTAGCACTTACATCTCAGTGGTAAGCAATGGCACATAATTGGAGTTAAGGCATGTTCACTGGGAAAGGGATTCATGCTTGCTATTGCAAAGCTAGACAACCAACTTTGGCTGGTGATGTCTTAGACACTAGAAGAGAACCTAGTGCTACATTCCTAAACAAATATACTTTTCTAACTCCATTTTTTAAAAATTATCTTTGTACCCACAAATAAGTATCTGTCCCTACATGTTAGCAGAGATGATGCTTTCCTCAGAAGATAGAAACTCTCATGGAAATCATAACTAGTCAATTCCAGAGAACAATAAACTGTGAAGGACCCAAGTCCAACTGCTGTATTTACAATGTAACCTGTAAATTTAAGGCTCAGGAAACATCCTGGAAGAAAGAGTAGAAGACTGTAAAGGCAGGAAGAAAGCATGCTTACTGTGACATAGTGTCTTCTACATATTTCAGCGAAGTTGTACCAATGGAATCTCAAACATATGGTCATGTCTCTAGCCCCGTATAATGACAACACTGGTTGAAGTATGAATCTAGATAGAGAAAATCTCACAGGGCCCCACCCCTTGATGAACAGCTACAGGCAATTAATAGCTGAGAGAGGGAAAAATCAGTATCATCTAGGGTGAGTCCCCTGATACGTGATCTAATCTCATGTGGTAAACCTTAAAATTATACAAGCAAAACTAGACTTAACAGGCTGCATTTATAGTACATATTATTTGTGTGTAGCAATAATTATTAAAGAAGAAGTCTTGAATTTAAAGGGAAGGACACAGGAGGGTCTAGAGGGGTTGAAGGGGCTAAAGGATGTAACTACAGAAGGTATGGAAGAAATGATCACAACACAGAAAGTAGGATGTTTTCATTATATTTTCCTTGAAAATGGTGAAAGAAAAAAACTATGTTTTAAAGACAAACAGCCAAAAATCTGAGTGACAAGGATTAGCCACAGACCTTGGGACTTGAAAGTATGCTTGTTTCCAGCTAAAAGCTTGCCAATACCCAGGCCACTTCCCAAGCCAATGAAGCTGCTTGTGTGAAACCATCCACCTGCAGAATGGCAGGTGGAAAATTATTCAGGTGGAGAAATCCAATTGGTGACCTTTAAAATAATGACTCATTACCTTAAAACACTTCTATTATGTCAGCATGAGTACATCCATTGAAATTAATATATTTAAATCAAAAACAGTAGGTCTTATTTAACCTATCATTAACCAAAAAGTATGTTAAAAAATAATTTATTGGAGTTTTGACCGTTTTTCTTCTCCCTCCCCTTTTCTTTTTCCTGCTTTTCTTTTCTTCTTCTACCTTCCCATTCTCCTAAGCTTTGTTTTTTCTTACTTGGACATTCTCCATCATTCATAACAATGAAGTCATATTTGAAAATTAAAGATCCAAATCAGGGAAAACACCAAACTGATGAGCATTCAACTTGTAACCTGTCATAAATATAAGCTGTTTCATGAAATACCATAGTTAGTGAAATGAGTCTCTCTCTCTCTCTCTCTCTGTCTCTGTCTCTGTGTGTGTGTGTGTGTGTGTGTGTGTGTGTGTGTGTGTGTGTGTAGGTATGTTAGTTCACACACATACATACATACATACATACATACATACATAGCATCTTCTAAAGTTCTAGACCCTTAATAAAATTTAATTCCTTTCAATCTTTCTCACAGCTCAGTTCTGTTCCACCCAATCATCGAAGGCCAACATCATTAATTGGATTCTATGCTTAGCCCAAGGTGTTCAGTTTTAGTTATAATATTTGATTCAAGCTTGTCCAGAAAGAAAAGATGACTGGGAAATTAGGTAACATACATACTAATAAATACTATTTGCTTTGTGAAACACCAATAGCCAGAGTCTCAAATGTTAACATAGCTCTGAACGCAGAACAAACCTGTGAGGTGCGTAGTTATCTAGTATTAAGAAAATGTATCGCTGGGATGAGCCTATATTTATGATGACATGTCTGTGATTTTTCAAAGCAAAATTTTGTGAGCAGTTTTCATTATATTCTGAGCTATATAGCTTTTTACAGCATACACATTTATAAATAAAAGCAAGAGAGCCTCTAAATCACTGACTTAGGCTGAAATGATGCCTCTAGGGCTGGGATTATAAAAAAATAAAAGGATACCTAGCAGGGATCATAAGGCAATATCCTACAGGAAGCAAATTGATACCTGGGATTACAGTAGCAATTCCTTTCTGGCATTCACAAAGAAACATATTTTAGATAAACAAATAGGCAGAACATTTCGGATCTCTGTAAACAGATCTGAAAAGTCAGGCAAGAATCTTTCCCTGTGTGGATGCAAATGACATCATTCATAACCTTTTGAGCAACTGGTGCATTTTGAAGAGCTATAATTTGCAGGTGCAATACTAAAACCAAACTCCACTCTATTTCACATTATAGTTCTATTGACAGAACATAAAAATGCAATTTATGCACACATTTTTATGATTTTTTTAATATTAGAACTTGATCAGTAATGCTTTCATATAAGTGGGTGCATATATACATATATTGATTTGAAGAGTATAAGACTGATCCGTTCCTATATCTGTCTTTTATTGTCGATGCAATGATTGTTGTACTTCTAATACATAGACAAACATAAGATGTGTCACACAGAAGAGATTCTAAACCACAGTCATTTTCTATTTTTTCCATCAAGCATTTAACAAGTCTCAGCATACAAAGTAGTAATGGAGATCTTTAGAGGAGCAAAAACACAACACAGAGATCCTTAAGGCATTTAAAAACATCAGGAGAGAGTTATGCTATATAAATGCTGATGTTGCAGAAGAATGCTTAATGTGCACCACAGAAAGCAATGCATGGCCACAGGACTGCAAAGAGGCTGATAGAAACCCAGGACAGCAGAGAGGGAGATAGAGGTTCATAGAAAAGTCTCTCTTAAGCTACCCCCTGAAGTACTGACCAAATTTTGTCAGGAAAAATTGCTGCTGAGCTCTATTGCTCATGTTTTAGGTAAACTTGCATTTGTTCCTGTGATGTAATTTGAAGCAACAAAATTGAATTCTAAAGAAATAAATGAAATCAACTAACTATAAAGTGTATAAATACTATTAACAAAATATTAATTAAAAGAACACCCTCTCTAGTGGTTACTCTCTAAGCCCTATGACTAGAGGGAGAAGACTAGAATAGCTTTGCTGACATCTTCTGGGAAGATTCTATGGTGGAGCCCAGGGAACACTGTAGGTTCAAATGAAACCAAATATACTCTATGACTTTTCACTGGATCATTATTTTAAAAGATATGAAAATAAAAAACATAGATAGCAAGTTATACATGTTTGTTTTACTTTCTCTTTCTTAGTGTTTTCCATACTTAGCAACAAAAAATATTATTTTTATTTTATTTGAATACACATACATCAAGTTGCTTTCTGGGATATAAATTGGTTGTGCAGGTTTGATAAAGTACATAAATTACTCTTTTTTATTCAGGCCATTCCCTTTCATTATTCATAGTTATGCTCACTGAGGAGAACAAATAAATTACAAGACAACACCACAAACCTCTGCTGGAAATATTATGTGTTCATATACGCTAATCCCTTTCATGGGGTGAAGGCATTGCCAGCAGCATCCCATAACCCTGAGCCTCTTCTGTGTACTTCAGGTCACTCGTGAGCATGTGTATAAACAAATGCTACTAGTGACTAGTGATGAAAGCAAGCACTTAGGAACCTTCAGAAAAACACATTAGAGTTTGATACATGAATATCTATGAAAAAGAATACTCAACTACTTAGAAATTGTTGTAAAGTTATTGTTAAAACCACTTTCTGTCAAGTGGTAACGATGCTAATAATTTCTGGGTTCAAAGATATTACTTGGGTCAGCAGTGCCAATAAATTTTACATTCTCAGACAAAAATCAAATACCAATGAGTGAAAGATACAGTTTGTTTTTGTTTTTTGTTTTTTGGTTTTTGTTTTTGTTTTTGTTTTTGGGATTTTTGGTTTTTGGTTTTTTTTGCTTTTTGCATAAGCAGTGTAAAAATATTCAGAACCAACAGGAAAAATACATTTGTATACTCAGTTTGAATAGAATTAGTGAATCAGGACCATGCAAACTAAACTTAGGTATGAGGAAACACATTTAGAAGAAAAAGAAGCAAGATGAGCTGGGGAGGCGGGAGGGAGGAAGGGAAGCTGGGGTAGAACCAAGCAAATAGCCTCTTTTTACATTGAGATGGTTTTGAGAATAATAATGCGCTAGTTTCTGTCTTTTTTTTTTTTTTTTAATCCAAGTAGCTATTGAAGATTGTAATGATTTCAGTCTAAAAAGCAGTGCTGGAAAAGCCTCTACTGAGATTGCCAACTCCCACTGTGCAGAAACACTGTGTCCCTTCCTGCTGGTGTAATGGAGACAAACAAAAGAAGCACTTCAAGAAAAGGGGAGGGAAGAGAGGGAGGGTGAAAATGCAGTCGGGTTGTACTTCCCAGAGAAAAAGCAAGAGTTTTTTGCAGGGACCAAAAGCAAGCATTGCTATTTCTAAGTTTGAGACCAAGATAAGTTAAATAAAGGTTTAACTATATAAGTAATATATAATAGTGCCTTTGTCAATAAAGATAAAAACAATTTATCATCATCAATTATGATCCCACCTTGCAATGAAACCAAATCCTTGCTATAAAATAGCCCAATTGATTCCATACTTTGTCATATATAAAAGATTATAAATTAGAAAAACATGCTGCACTATTGCCTTCCATATTAACTTCCCTTTCTTTTCCAAAATAAATACTTAACAATTAACATACGTAATCTAAGCATTCGAAATAAGATGACACTCTCTAGTCCCTCTAGTTCCCATAAAAGTTTAAATAACGCTCAGTATTTCCATAGTCTATTATAAGGTCAATAATAATTACTGTTTACTCGCATTCAATTCAAATGTTTATAATGGAAGAGCGTTACGAGATGGTGAATGTTAGTATTTCTTGTACTCCCTAGGAAAATCCAAGAGCAAGAAGAAGGAAAGTATATTAAAATTTGTTTGTAATTTCTAATAATTTAATAGCATTGTATCCAGTTTTACCCCTATAAAAGGGTAAAACTGATTCATTTATCTGACTGATTTCTTTATTTCTAAGACTGAAATGGATGAGTCTTTGATATTCTCTATACACTTCTGTATTATGAATGAGCTTACAATTTTACTGTTACTAATCCTGACATAAGCTTTATTTGCGGTTTCCTTCGAGTATTCTGTGTCTCAAATCCTAAAATACAAAAGAGATCCCTTTTTCTTATAAGCAGCAACTCACATGCTGGTAAAAGATATAAGACTGGATCCTGAGGATTGGAGAAACTCACCGCTCTCCAGAAAGGAAGAAAGAAAATCACATGTAAAAAGTAGGAAGAAAGACATTTCAGGCATGAGATGGGGAAACAGTAGCCTAAATCATCACATTGCCTGTGCTAACAAACCCAGAACAATGACCAAGTCTTTCTAAAGATCTTTGTTTTGCTTTTTTTCTTTTTAAATGAAAGATTGTCTCTATTATGCTGGCACATTATCCCAATTCACAAAGCCTAACTTTACAATTCATCCATTTATAGGAGTACCAATGATTATCATACGTGAATAATTTTTGATGAACCCCAAATGTAATTCATCTAAATTTTGTTGTATGATTCACTTATATAATACTTGTTTAAAATGTGATGCGTGAATAGCTAGCAAATATAGCTGGGAGCAGAAAGGTGGAAAGCAAAGAATCTAGGGATGCTAGTCTCCTGGACAGCCACTATTTATGGTTTTTGGATAAAGAAACCCCATTTTGTAAAACTCAAATGTTCTTTGCCTATCTCTTGTTTTAATTGTGCTTGATTAACACCAGGGTATTAACTAGGCAATGTGGTGATTTTGGCTACCCAGTAATAGGCTACCTATAATGCAATGACTGATGCTAATAGTGTATTAACTATGTTGCCTATATACTGTTATAAGATCTTTATGTATACCCTCACATTTAATTTTGATAACAACTTAAAATGTATTTTATTACTTCACTTTTATAGGTGAAAGGTGAAATAACTTACCTAAGAGAAGATGCATTTTAAGTAGAATATAGTACCTGAATCTAAATGCCTGGAATGAACATAATAATTCTAACACTGGTAACTCAATACATTCATTGCCTAAAGATTTATTTGGATTTATTCAAATTTCCACTGACCTTCATATAGTATTTCCCAGGTAATAATCTATGCATATATATATATATATACATACATATATACATATATATGTGTATATATATATACACATATATGTGTGTGTGTGTTTGCATTTGTTTATGTGTGTATGGTATATTGGTATATCGTATATCCACATATAATTCTCTGATAGATTATTATATACCTTTCAGAGGAGAGATCATAATCATGACATATATCATTTCATCATCTATAGCACAAAATTTCAAAAGTTTAGACTAGAAACAAAGGGTAACTTCAAGAAATGGATAGTAGATCATCTTACCCTCCCTAGAACAGTAGATACCAACCACTTACTTTTTTATATCTTTTAAAAATATTAATTGTGTTATAAACAATTGATTTATTTTCAATGACTTCTTGTTCTTAAAAAATAAAGAGTGTTTGCCAATGAATAGATTATGAGGTAGAGTATTATTTTATTTTTTTCTTACAAAATAACTAGACATTTTTTGTGACACACTAGGTATTTAGGGGAATGTCCAATGGGAAATGTCTCTTCTTTTCTCTCATCATGAAGGTTAAAAAGACACTCTGGGTAGGTTGCTACTTGTGCCCAGCTCTACCATGGGTTGTTGGCTAAGAAACAGTCTGAACAAGTCACCCACATAACACTAGGGAATTCTAGATCATAAGCCTCAATGGTAAGTATTCTCACCTCCACTGTAATTTGCCCATAGCCTTTCAACTCTGGAACTGAGTGTTTGTTTATATTCAGTTTAGAAATGGTGGAAATATAAGTAAATCATTCTGGGCCTGCTATATACAAAGTGAATAAATGAGGTCTCACAACATAATTTATGAGTGGCAGATACTAATGATCTATAATAAAAATTTAAAAAGTAACCACCGAGGTAATATTCAAGCACCAAGGAACAAAGCTTACAATTCAAGATAGATCAGAGACCAAGACAGTACATCCAGAGCCTTCACAGAAGAAACATTTTGTGTCTGGGTCTTGCAAAATTTGTTATCAAGCCAACCAAGAGAACAGAGAGAAAAATATGCAGACATGAAAAAACATTTCTTGCCAGAAGAAAACTAAAACAATCCAAGCAATTTCAGTTGTGTAGAAAGCAGCTCCTAGAAACTACTTACAAACTCCAGCAGAGCAGAAGGCTTCTCATCCATTTCCAGCAAGTTTATAAATCCCACATGGGACCCTCTTCATTCATCCACTGAGATTGTGAATTTGGGGCAGCCATCGTCAAATTCATCCAGCGAAGTTTTTAACCCCTCAGCCCTCTTCCATTTACTTACAGTATCTTTATCCCAGTTTGCTGCCCCACTGCTTGGAGTTCTGTTACACAGGGTGCTTGTGGCTTTAAAAATGCAAAATGGTTGCCAGAAGAAACAGTTTTGCTATGAAGCAAATGTTCATACTCTGCAATGCTAATTTATGTCCTCTCTTATAGCTATACAGGTTGCTATGTGCAATGAATTAAATATTAGTGGAAATTATGTGATGGGATATTGGGGGGGTTTTACTAAACCAAAACGTTTGAAAACAGGTGTAACCTCTATGTGGGGATGCTTTGCAACCTTGAAAAATTGAAAAATGCGCAAAATGAAAGTATGCAGACAACTGAAATGATTGTAAACCTTGCTATGTATAATGTCCTGCTTCTTACCCTGGTGTTTGGATACATGGATGTGTGGGAAAAAATCCACCAGTCTCAATTTGTGAGAGGTAGATATCAGTTTGCACATGCTGTATATTAATAAAAAGGTTGGGTTATTTCACGACGAGCAAGAAAATGTTTCCTACATCCACAATGCAAATATAAACATATTTTACAATCCTAAGACCGAAACAAATGAGGAGATAGTGGAAGCACTTCTTCACTTAGAAACGGACAGCTTCAGCTCTTGAAGAAATTAAAGCAAACAAAGTAAGTATTCTGTCTATGTGATATTCAGGGGAAATCTCCCTCAACAATAACAACATTTATTCTTGTGAATGAATCAAGAAACACTATTTCAAAATGTTGACACATGGTTTTGTTTTACCTCTGCGCTTTTCTCTAAGAAAATTGCTGCCCTAGAAGTTGAAAGACGGTTTATGTGGCATTTGACAATAGAGAATGTGGCTCTACCAGGCAAGAGGGGCAATGAGCTCGCTGACTGGCTGGGATTCTATAGGTGGAAAATTACCTTAATACCATTGACAACTGCTGATTTTACTTGTACCACCTCTGAGGCTCCTTAAGTTGCCTTGCTCACATCCTTTGCTCCTGGTGTCAAAGCACACGCTCAATCTTCACTTGCCAAGAAAGAAGCAAAACTTTATTTTAATGCCCAAAAGTCTTAGCTCCTGTCAAAGATATTCATTTAACACTCACAGTTGTCTATGGCAACTTGAAGATGTTGTCTTAAAGAGGGGGGCTGCCAGAGATAGGGTGAAGAGGAAAAGACTTCTGAAGAAGCCTTGCAGTGTTCTATATACCAAAAGCAAGTTAGGAAAGAAAAGTGCCATTTAAGTGTTATTTACAAGATTCAAGCTTGCTCGAGACAGGGATATCTCGAATAATAAGATCATTACAGTTCACTAACAAAGGAGATCTTTTCAAAGAATAAAGTGAGTTTTTTTAAACACTTTCTCCCATGAATAATTGCTACCCAGTATTATTTCTTATTTAGTATCTGCCAGTTACAGCTAATAAATTTCACAGTAAGAAAAATATCAGTGTTTATTACAAACTTTGGACTGCCATAGTATACCAAGCATACCGATATCACATTCAAAGCATTGCTATTCCTAAGTATTTGTGTCATGTCATACCAATATATATGTAGATAGATTGAGAAAAAGAGAGATAAGCATATAATACTTCAAGACATTTATACATAAGTCGCCAAAAATTTTAGCAAATAAGTGTTATATGGCTAAGTAATATACAGAATCCAACCCATCCTACCAGTGATAAAAAAAAGAAACAAAGAAACAAACAAAAGCCATATTCCTATAGTATGTTCATCACAGGCCATTTATCATGCCCCATGCTGTCCCAGTCTCCCTGATGACTTTGATGGTCTTATTTGTGCCATTCTCAAGATCATCCAAGAACACAGGGAAGTACACAAACTTAGTTCATTGAGTCCTTGTTTTTCTCTCCTTAGACTATTTTTAAAAACTGCATATTTTACACAATAAATCCTAATTCAGTTGATACTAGTTCATTCAAATAGCATCTGAATTTTAAAATTGGCTCCTTTTCAGACAATTAGTCAGAGTGCCAATTTCCCAGTCAAATAAAATCATTTTCCCATTAACATTTTTGGTTACATAATCTGCTATACAAATATAATACTATTAAAACTCAATGTGCAAATTAAGTCCCTAGAATATCTCAGTTGCTAATTTGGTCAGATAACTCCAAGCATACATTTTGCTGTCATTTAAATTGGAGATCTGTCTGGTGGCGGATTGCTTTCCAAGGGTGAGAATGTGGCTGAAGAGCCCAGTTCATGTCTCAGCTTTTCCACACTTCACACACATGGAAGCCTTCTTTGGGCTGGGACTCTCTCTCTCCTCTGTCTGCAGAGCATATTGTACTTGCAGCCTTTCCTTTCCTCCTTGTAGGCTGCCAGACACACTTGCCCAAAAAGAGTCACTCACTCTTTGATTTTTTTGCATGTAAGTTTGGCCTGTCTGATGTTGTTTGCATAGCCACGCCACATTGTTAGAAGTTGTGATTCAATGTGTCCTCCAAGCCTTTATTTTGCCAGCCCTGCCTCTGCCTCCTCACTGTGCCCCGTTTCAGCTTCCTGTTGAGCAACTGATTCCAGCCTTACAGTGAATCCCCAAACTTCGCCTGGTTCGCATGCTTGCTACTGTGCTGATCTTTGCCTCACCATTACAAACCCAGGTGGGGTAACTTTTAGAAATTCCGCTCTCACATTTATGTCACATATGTCTTGCAGGTGATGTAGGAAGCTGTCTGCGACATCTGTGACAGACCCAGATCTCTCAACCATATGGAAGGTTGGACAGTACTAAACATTTGATTGGATCCAGAGTTTGGTGCCACATTTGACTGCCAACCCCCCAAAAGGCACACAGGCCGTCTTGAGTGAGTTTGCATCTCTTTGTTTCTCAAACTTGCAAAGCAGGCCGGTTTTATTTCCAGCAACATCAGTAATCTGTAGACCATTAAGGGTGAAGAAGAGGGTTCTTGTGTCACATAAACTGTAATAGAAATTTTGGTTATTCCACTTTGGGGCACTGCTATCAAACAGATTATTTTAAACTTTTTAAATCAGTTTCCCTCACTGAATTAAGACCATCATCCATATTTTGTAGGGTTAGTATACACTAACAAAAATAATGCATGTAAATAACATAGTAAAAAATACATTTAAGTGCTCATTTAGTACTAGCTGTTGAAGTAGACATGATAAAACTGGGTTCTTACAATGTAAGCGTAGCTTCTGTGTTTGATAACAGTATACATTCATTTGATTGGCTCTCATTTTATTCCTTGCTTTACCATAATTGTTTTTAAGTCTATTTTAGAAAATATAAGAAAGTAAGTCTCCAAACTTTCTTTCACTCCCAAAAGGAGATGACATAGTTTAGACTTTCTAACTTATTTTCCAAATAAGCACTGTTTATTTGTACTGCTGTACAAGGGAAATCTGTAGACTACCCTTGAATCTCCCAATTGAGTAAGAATTCTTGAAAACATTTAAATTTCTGCCCAATACTATCCTTTTCCATGTGTGTCCATCATTCTGTTAGTTCTGAAAACTATAATATAAATTGATATTCTAGACATTCAGTTTCATGAATTTGAACTAAGTTGGATAATTAAGCCATTATCTCTAGTTCTGTTTCTAAAACTGATTTGCCACTGAAATTTATACCTTTACAATATCTTCAAATAGAATCATACAGAACCTGACAGGCACTTGGTCTCCATGGGAGGAAACCTTTTATGCCTCTGTATTCCTCTGAAGGACTTTTATTGTCAGAGCCTTTACTGCTTTATTGGGAATCCTTTTAACATTAATCAACCACTGTCCTTTGTACAAATGATGTCTGCATACTTGGGTTATATGAGGAGACTATGTTTGCATGTGGTAGATTTGCAAATGTTGAAAACAGCTCCATTATTTCCTTGGCATTTGATTTCTACCATGTGAATATCCTCTATTCATGCTGTCATTATTCGTGATTTATTGACCTCTACTATCATGAGAGAGTGTCTTCAGTTTTTAGTTACAGATCATTCATGAACTTTTCTTTCTTTTGTAGAAAAACATTTTCTTTTTTAAAAATAAATCACTGTAAAACAATAGCAGCATTAAGTTTTATTGCTTTTGATAGTTTTCATTCTACATTTTACTAAAGACAGATACTGTTCTGATTCTACATTTTCTTCTTAGGCCTTCTTTCCTTGCCTGTTAGGGGGTCATGGTGTGGGATATTCTGTTGATGTCGGTGTTAGAAATGTATCTGTTCATTTTATACATACTCTAATCATAAACTTTCTATTACGTGTATGCTTGATGCTTCCTGCCTATGGACAACATAGAGCTGTACACTCATAAGTCTTATGTCTTTCTCACTGTAGCTTTTTAAAATGATAAATGAACATTCCCTTTTTAATCTTCTTTTATTTTTTCAGCTACATTCAACTTCAGAGTTCATAGAGTCTCATATTTCTCCATATTCCTTGAAATATACTGGGTGAACTTGAAAAGTGAGTCTGTTTGCCTATGTACTTAGTCACTAATTGAACCTGTAAGAAACAAATAAGTTCTCAAATGATTGACATGACTTTTACTTCATGAGTTCTCATACAAAATGGTAGAATTCATCACACATCATCTTTATCAGTGATTAGGGTGAGATAACACATTAAATAGATTTTAGATTCCTAAAATACGGTGGCTTTCATCACCCACTCTGCTGTTAGATCTGTCTTACTATTAATAATGGGAACATTCAAGACATAACTTACTTTTAACAAAGCTGTTGAATTAAATGTCTATACTTGAGTCACTTGCATTTTATCAGAAATATCATCTCTTAAATCTCACTGAAACCAATAGCTTTACTATAATTTTTTAGTAATTAACACTAATATATAAAATATGGTTGTTATATATTGGTACATCACATATATTTGTATACATATGTTTGTACATATGAAAATACCCATACACAATTGTATATGTGTTCATGCAAATAACATTTACATTGATATATGAAAAGTATATATGTGTGTATATTTACTGAAATATTGGTTATTGTTTTTTAATTCTGTTCTCCATTGTATCTTTCTTAGAATTACTGAGCTTAAATTGACAGTTTAGATTTTATATTAAGTCTCTGCATAACTGGCTCATTTTGGTATTTGTGATTCAATTATTATATACATATATAAAATCTGGTTCAAATATATGCTATATATGATTCACATGTATGCATATATATATATATATATATATATATATATATATATCCAATTTAGAAATTCATTAGTAGATTTATCTTTTTAAAATCTTATATTGATCTTAGCCATTCTGATTGGTATAAGGTGGAATCTCAGGGTCATTTTGTTTTACATTTCCCTAATGAAAAAGGATGTTGAACATTTCTTTCACTACTTCTCAAGCATTCAAAATTCCTCAGTTGAGAATTCTTTGTTTAGCTCTGTAGTCCATTTTTTAAATAGGGTTACTTTGTTCTTTGGAGTCTAACTTCTTGAGTTCTTTGTATATTTTAGATGTTAGTCCTCTATCAGATGGAGGGTTAATGAACATCTTTTCCCAATCTGCAGGTTGCCATTTGGTCCTATTGACAGTGTTCTTTGTCTTACAGAAGCTTTTCAGTTTCATGAGGTCCCATTAGAGCCTAAGCCATTGCTGTTCTGTCCAGGAAATTTCCCTCGTGCCAATGTGTTCAAGGCTCTTTCCCACTTTCTTTTCTATTAGATTAAGTGTATCTGGTTTTATGTGGAGGTTCTTGATCCACTTGGACTTGAGCTTTGTACAAGGTGATAAATATGAATCAATTTGCATTCTTCTATGGGTAGACTGTCAGTCATACCAGGACCATTTGTTGAAGATGCTTTCTTTTTCCAACTGGATGGTTTTGGTTTCTTTTTCATAGACTAACTGTCTTTAGGTTTACTTCTGAATCCTCAATTCAGTCAATTGATCGACCTATCTGTCTTTCTACCAATACCATGTGTTATGAGGTTTTCAATCATGATTGCTCTGTAGTATATACAGCTTGAGCTCAGGGATGGTGATTCCCCCAGAAGTTCTTTTATTGGTGAGAATTGCTTTCACTATCCTGTTTTGTTTTTTGGCTTTTGTTTTTGTTTTGGGGTTTATTGTTTTTGTTGTTGTTGTTGTTGTTGTTGTTGTTTTATATGAATTTGAGAATTGCTCTTTCTATCTCTGTGAAGAATTGAGTTGGTATTTTGATGGGGATTGCATTGAATCTGGAGATTACTTTTGGCAAGATGACCATTTTTACTCTTAATCCTATCAATCCATGAGCATGGGAGATCTTTCCATCTTCTTAGGTCTTTTTTCAACTTACTTTTTCAGGGACTTGAAGTTCTTGTCATACAGAACTTTCACTTGCTTTGTTAGAGTTATACCAAGATATTTTATATTACTTGTGACTATGATGCTGGCTAGGATGTGGAGAAAAAAGAACACTCCTCCATTGCCAGTAGGATTGCAAAATGATAAAACAACTCTGAAAATCAATCTAGAAGTTCCTCAGAAAATCTGAAAGAGTTCTACCTGAAGACCCAGCTAGACTACTACTGGGGATATACCCAAAATATGCTCTACCATATCACAAGGACACGTGTTCTACTATGTTTATAGCAGCCTTATTATAATAGCCAGAAGCTGGAAACAATCCAAATGTCTCTCAGCAGAAGAATGGATACAGAAAATGTGGTACATTTACACAATGGAGTACTACTCAGCTATTAAAAATAATGACTTCATGAAACTCACAGGCACATGGATGGAACTAGAAAATATCATCCTGAGTGAAGTAAATCCAAACCCAAAAGGACATAGTACGTATGCATGCACTGATAAGTGGATATTAGCCAAAAATTTCAGAATACCTAAGATATAACTCACAGACCATATGTAGCTTAACAAGATGGAAGGCCAAAGTGTGGATGCTTCAATCCCACTGGGAAGGGGGAACAACAAAAAAACATGGATGACAAAGGAATAAAGTGATCTGGGTGTGGAGGGGGAAGGGACAGTATCAGGTACGGGGGAGACAGGAGAGAAGCACAGAGGACTAGGAGGATGAATAGAAATATGCAGTGAGGAGGGAATGGGAGGGAACCACTAGAAAGTCCAAAACTCCAGGGATGTGGGAAGCTCCCAAGACCCAATGGGAACATTAGTTGAAATGTCCAACAGTGGGGAGATAGAACCTGAAGAGATCATTTCCAGTGGATAGATATGGCCTCCAGTTGAGGGATGTGGCTACCCACCCATCTCAAAAATTTTGAGCCAGAATTGTTCCTGTCTATATAAATGCAGGGACAAAAAAATGGAGCAGAATCTGAAGGAAAGGCCATCTAGAGACTGCCCCAATGTGGGCTCCATCCCATCTGCAAACACCAAACCGTTCCAACACTATTGCTAATGCCAAGATGCACTTGCAGACAGGAGCCTAGCATGGTTATCTTATGAGAGACTCTGCCAACACCTAAGATGCAGATACTTACAGCAACCATTGGACTGAGCCTGATGACCCATATGGAAAAGTTAGGGGAAGGGCAGAAGGAGCTGAAGGGGATTGCAACCCCATAGGAAGAACAACAGTATCAACCAACTGGATTTCTCAGAGCTCCCAGGGACTAAACTACCAACCAAGGAGCATACATCGACTTGTCTGTGGCCCCTGCTACATATGTAGCAGAGGACTGACTCATCTGGCCTCAGTGGGAGGAGATGTCCTGTGAAGGCTTGCTGCCCCAGAGAATGGGGTACAGTAGGAGTGGCTGGGTTGTGGAGCACCCTCTTAGAGGCAAAAGGGAGGGACAATGGAGTGGGGGCTCCTAAAGGGGGTACCAGGAAGGGGAACAACATTTAAGATGTTATTAAATAAAATATTTCATAAATAAAAAAGGGAGAAAATTAAATAAAATCTTATTTTGTTCAGATCTACTACAAAACATAATCTTTCGTATGTTTTTAAAAATCCATTACCAGTTTTTGGGACATCATCTGATTTTGCAAGTAATAGGCAACAACATAATAACAAAAGGATTTTCTTTCTTGATAAACTGTCTGAATGTGTGAATATGATGGCCCTATATTGGGGGGGGGGAGAGAGAGAGAGAGAGAGAGAGAGAGAGAGAGAGAGAGAGACCCACCAGTGTCCTAAAAGCCTTCAATTTCCTTCTCAAAGCAAAAAATAATGATCTTTCTACCAGATTCCTTCTAATCCCATATGTGTCTTGAATACCATGAAGTTGCAGCCAGTTATTTTCCTATCTCAACAGACAGGTGAACGCAACATAATAGGAGAAACCTGATCAACAGGCTATATCAATATGTACAAAATTAAAAGTCACTTATGGGAAGAGAACAGTAAGACTGCCTAACTGTGCTTGGGGTGGTCAAAACCTCTCATTTTCTGGGATTACCCTCTGACTCAAGAAGATTCAAGAATGTATTCAAATTAAAATCAAAATTAAATTATCAGAAAATTTAATCCAAACTTTCTACTTGCTCTAAGCCAGACTAAGCTGGCTCTGCATAGAACATGCAAGTCCTCACCAGGATCATTGTTGCGATCTTGAAGGTGTGTACACCTGGATCCTAAGGCTTGCTTTGGGATTCTTGGAGGTACCACAGATCAGGATACTATCCTACTCTCATATAAATTCCCAGTGAATAGATGGGTCTTGGTTTTGTTCTAATCTGAAATTTCTTTGTGGTAAATAGATTGTTAAGTCTTTTAGAATAGAAACAAACTTGACAAGGTCTAGTCTAATATTCTTCCTTTTATATACTAATTATACCACTGGTTGTGATCTTTCTCTGTTTCTTCTGTTTCAAGAATTTTCTGATTAGTTTTTAAACATTTTTGGATAACTGCTTTAATAGTTTGTGTACAGTGATATTTTCAATGATGTATAATATCTTGAATAACAAGAATTTTACAAGTGTACATTTTTTTCCTCTCCCCTATATCTATCATATTTCATGTTTTAAAATACAGTTCAAGGTTCTTTAATTTTTCCTTTGAAAATCCAATTACTTTTTTCATATATCTTAAGGGGGAAACATTTCATTCATTCCCCTAAGCATTTGCTATTCCCTAAGTTCTTCGTTGTTAACTGTTGCTCAAATTTCTCTGCATCACGTGAACTCTGCTGGAGCTTTCTAGTCAATTTGCAACAGTGCAGATATTCTAGATTTTCATTTCTCTTTGTATTTTCCATGTGTTTTTGTTTGCTCATTTATTTGATTTAATTTTCTTTTTCTTGGTTCATTAGTCATATTTCTGTAGTTTATTCATGTGCATTCATGGTCTTTATTGAGCCATACTGATTGCTAAGCTTCTTTCCTGCATAGTTCCGAATGCTCAAACACTAGGTCTGTAAATTCTAACAATAGTTGGCTATTCACTTAATGAAAATTTTCCCTTGATTCAGACTCAGAATGTTAATTTTTTTCCTTTGGTTTCCCTCCCTCATACGTGGGCAAGAAAGAATTATCTTCAGTCAGAAATCTACTATAAGTGTTAAGGTCTGGTTCTTTTTATTTATTCTCATAACAATTGCCCATCCTACTGTTTTTGTTTCTTTAATTATTAAAAAAAAAATGTTTGGAGACTGAATTTCATGTACCTATGCCTGACCTTGAACTCATTATGTAACCAAAAGTGATCTTGAAACCTCAATTTTTCCTCTATTCTTACAGACATATACCATTCTACCAGGTTTTCATTCAGAAACTTAAGACATTTTAGTCTCCCTATAAAATCTAATTTGTTGACCACTAGTTGAGTTTGAAGATAATTAGAGTTAGAGTGCCACCTACTCACAGGGTAACTCACAGCCAACCTTAATTCTAGTTCTAGGTGAATTAGTGCTGATACCCTCTTTTGACCTCGACTAGCACCAGGGACACAGCTAATGGACAGACTTACATATGAACAAAATTCATAGGAAAGTTTTGTAGTACCTCATAATCTTTTCTTCAAATAGAAAATTTGAGGAAGGCAGATTCTCTAATTCTTATTAGAAATTGAGATAATTTGGATTGCATTTCAAATGTCCTGAGAGCTGTTCAGCCTCTGAATTCTCCTTAATCCTGAAATATGGATAGTTGTATATAGTTCTCAATTGTAAACCTAGATTTATTGAGGCATTTGTTTATTTTCAAGATCTCTCTTTGTTGGCAGGACCTATCCTCCCACCTTACCGGATCTTCATCAGCATTGTGAAACTGAAGAAGAATGGGGTAAAATACATTTTTCCTTGACTTCTTATCTTCCAGTTATGAATCTATTAATCTCTCCAGTAAAATGCCACTGACTGCCAGTAACCTCAGTAAGGCTTGGTTTTTTTCTGAGACTTTTGCCCTTCCAAACCCGCCTCTTTGTACTGTTAGAAGACAGTTTCTTTTTGTATTTAATCCAACTTCTTTTTATCATTCTTAAAAGAAAGCTTTTTTGACAATCGATTCTGTATCATTATTCATAAAAATTGAGTCAATCTTTCTTTCTCTTGTAAACTACAGTTGCTGGCTATGGAAGGTGATAGATGATAGTTAGATAGATAGATAGATAGATACATACATACATACATACATACTTAGGTTTCCTATGCACAAAAAGTCACTTCATCTTTAATTATTGCAGCACTGACACAATCAACTTTCAGTATGTATTAATTCATCATTTATTCTATGTCCACTTTAAATTTTTTAAACAATTTTTTCTTTTCTGGCACTAATCTCATATGATCCAAATGTAATCAACTATTCTTCAAATATGTTCTCAGTTCTATATCTCAGTGATGACAGAAACAAAGCACCAGTATACTGTGAGCTCCTTGTAAGGACAAACTATCCTTTCTTCTTAACAAAGATTCCTTTTACTCAAGTAAGTTCATTACTGTGAAAATATGCACTGATACAAGTGCATTTGGTCATCAGAACCTCAAAAATAACTGAATTATATTTAGTTGACTTGATAAAACTAGCTTCTTGTTTAGTTCTTACTTCCCAAATATAATCAGAATACAAGGATACTAAATTATTATATAGATATTTATTATACAGATATTCATCCATCTGTCTGTGCATCAATCTAATATATATATATATATATATTCATATACATATATACATATGTACATACATACCATTCACAAAAACTGTAGTCTGAAAGAGGATCACAGATTCAGTTTTTTGGTGTTGGTGGAGATTTTTGGTTTTGGTTTTGGTTTGGGGGGTTTATTTTGATTTGTTTTTTTTGTTTGTTTGTTTCTTTGTGGGGTTTCTTTTTTGTTGTTTTTTTTGTATGAAAATAGAGGATCTGTTGTCAGAAAAAACTTCAATACTTCATGTGCCAGGAAGGAATTCATTACCAGGATATTGCAAACTATTGTGGAATAATACATTGAATATAATTCAAGCTTTAAATTCAAAATATTAGGATATAAACAAAAATGGAAAAATAGTAAAGGATAACTATCTTCTTGGAAGCAAAACTATAAATGCTATTGCATCTGCTAATGTAAAATTTCCTATTTTATTTATTTATTTATTTTTACACTCCAGATTATATTCTCCTCCCAGTCTACCCTCTGACTGTTCCACATCCAATACCGACTCCCCACCGAATGTCTCCATGAGGATGTCCCCAACCCCCCCCACACACACACACACCCCACCAGACCTTTAAACTCCCTAGGGCTGCCAGTCTCTTGAAGGTCAGTGCATCTTCTCGGATTGAATCCAGACCCAATAGTCCTCCACTGTATATGTGCTGGGGGCCTCATATCAGCTGGTGTATGCTGTCTGGATGGTGATCCAGTGTCTGAGAGATCTCTGGGGTCTAGGTTAATTGAGACTGCTGGTCCTCCTACAGGGTTGCCCTCTGTGGGGCAGTGATCTGGGCAGGCAATCTGGCAACTGGTTAAGCACAGGTTTAAAACTCTGGGAGACCCTGCAGAATCCGCAAGGGACCAGAAACATCATGCCAAGGCTCCAGGGAGGCTTTTGGCTCCAGTCACGGTCACATACCATGCCCAAAGCAGAGGTGTGGCCACATAGCCCCAAGCCATCCCCATGTTAATGAGACACCTAGAGGCATAGCCATGCCCCTTCCCAGTTACTATATCTGCTGCCCCTCTCAGAGAGAGGAAGGTGTACACTTCCATTCACACCACTCTCCACATGATGAAAATAAATGTCTTAAAATTATGGACTGTCTCTTCATCTGGACCCGCCATGGGAAGCGAGGTATCCAGCCCTTGATTAATGAACTATGGCTAATCTCTCGCCGAGGGAATCCCAGCGCTCCCACACGGTACCCGTTTACCCAAGCCTAAGCAGCTAGCCTGGCACCCAAAGCCACAGAGACCTGATACCAGCAGGAATGCCAGCTGCACTCTGGCTAGCCTGTCTGCGGCACCCTGCTGCGACTGTGGTGCCCCGGGCTAGAGAACTCACAGAGATGGCTGCCACATGTTCCCCAGGAATGGCCCCCTCCCCCACAAATGGGCAGAGCCCGCAGAGACTTCCCACAGCCCTCACGTACCTGTCGGACTGTGTGGGAAGCCTCACAGTCACTTTCTGCGTGTCTGCTGTCCCACCCAGAGCTGCAGCGCCCCGGGACAGACACATGGGACTTTATTCCACAGCACCAGGTTTGGTCCCAACAGCCCTCCTCCTAAGCTTCTTCCAGCATTTCCCTAATTAAACCACAGGGGTCAGCAGATTCTGTGCATTGGTTGGGTGCAAATATCTGTATTTGACTCATTGGGTCTTTCGGGGGGCAGTCATGATAGGCCGTTTTTTGTGAGCAATCCATAGGCTTAGTAATAGCATCAGGCCTTTGGGCCTCCCCTTGAGCTGGATCCCACTTTGGGCCTGTTGCTGGACCTTCTTTTCCTCAGGCTCCTCTCCATTTCCATCCCTGCAGTTCTTTCTGACATGAACAATTCTGGGTCAGAGTTTTGACTGTGGGAGAGCAACCCCATTCCTCACGTGTTGCAGGAGCTGGTTTCTACACATTCTCTCTCCCCACTGTAGGGCATTTCATCTAGAGTCCCTCCCTTTGAGTCCTGAGAGTCTCTCACTTCCCAGGTCTCTAGAACATTCTGGAAGATCCCACCAACCTCCTATCTCCTGAGGTAGCCTGTTTCCATTCTTCCTGCTGACCCTTAGGGATTCAGTCCTTTTCTCCAACCCAAAACCAGATCGTGTTCCTCTCTCACTCACCCCAGTCCCTTTCTCTCCCAGGTCCCTCTTTTCCTCCCCCTTGTGATTGCTTTCTTCCCCCTCCCAAGTGGGACTAAGGTAGCCTCAATTAGGTCCTTCAACTTGTTGAACTTTTAAGAGTTCTGTGGACTGTATCTTGGGTATTCTGTACTTTTTTTTTTGCTATTATTCACTTATTAGTGAGTACATACCATGCACGTCCTTTTGAGTCTGAGTTACCTCACTCAAGATGATATTTTCTAGTTCCATCTATTTACTTACAAGACTCAGGATGTCCTTATTCTTAATAGCTGAGTAGTATTCCATTGTGTAAATGAACCACATTTCCTGTATCCATTCTTCTGTCTTGGGACATTTGGGTTGTTCCAGCTTCTGGCTATCACAAATAAGACTGCTATTAACATAGTGGAACCCATGCCTATGTGTCATGGTGGGGCATCTTTTGGATAAATTTCCAAGAGTGGTATTGCTGGGTCTTCAGGTAGATCTATTTTCAATTTTCTGAGGAACCTCCGGATTGATTTCCAGAGTGGTTGGACCAGTTTGCAATCCAACCAGCAATGGAGGAGTGTTCCTCTTTCTCTCTATCCTTGCTAATATGTGTTGTTACCTGAAGTTTTGATCTTAGCCATTCTGATTGGTGTAAGGTGGAATCTCAGGGTCATTTTGATTTGTATTTCTCTGATCACTAAGGACTTTGAGCATTTCTTTAGATGCTTCTCAACCATTCGAGATTCCTCTGTTGTGAATTCTTGGTTTAGTTCTATATCCCATATTTTGATTGGGTTGTTTGGTTTTTTGGTGGTTAGCTTCTTGAGTTCTTTATATATTTTGAATATTAGCTCTCTATCGGATGTGGGAAAGTTTTTTTCCCAATCTGTAGGTTGCCAATTTGTCTTATTGACTATGTTCTTTGCCTTACAGACGCTTTCCAGTTTCATGAGGTTCCATTTATCAATTCTTGACCTTAGAACATGTGACATTGGAGTTCTCTTTAGAAAATTTCCTTCTGTTGCAATGAGTTCAAGGTTCGTCCCCATTTTCTCTTCTATTAGATTGAGTGTATCTGGTTTTATGTTGAGGTCCTTGATCCATTTGGACTTGTCCTTTGTGCAAGGTGACAGATATGAGTCTATTTTCATTTTTCTACATACAGACAGCCAGTTAATCCAGCACCATTTATTGAAGATGCTTTCTTTTTTTCCTTTGTATATTTTTATCCTCTTTGTGAAAGATCAAGTGTGTGTAAATATGTGGTTTTATTTCTGGGTCTTCAGTTCTACTCCATTGATCAACCTGTCTGTCTCTGTACCAATACCATGCTGTTTTTAGCACTATTGCTCTGTAGTAGAGCTTAAGTTCAGGAATGGTGATTCCCCCAGCCATTCTTATATTGTTAAGAATTGTTTTCACTATTCTTGGTTTTTTGCCTTTCCACATGAATTTGATAATTGTTTTGCCATGTCTTTGAAGAATTGTTTTGGAATTTTGATGGGGATTGCATTGAAATTCTGCCAATCCATGAGTTTGGGAGATCTCTCCATTTTCTGAGATCTTCTTTGATTTCTTTCTTGAGAGAGTTGAAGTCATACATATCTTTCACTTGTTTGCTTAGAGTTACCCTGAGATATTTTATATTATTTGTGGCTATTGTGAAGGGAGTTATTTCCCTAATTTCTTTCTCACCCTGTTTATCATTTGTATCAAGGAAGGCTACTGATTGATTTGAGTTAATTTTCTATTCGGCCACTTTGCTGAAGTTGTTTATCAGCTGGAGAAGTTCTTTGATAGAATTTTATTCTTATTACTTTGAATTTCCTCTGGAAAACTTTCCTTTCTCTGCTGAGTATCATGCTCACCTAACAGATCAATCACTAAGCAAAAGAGCTCTCTCTTCAATTGATTCCCACAGCACAATATAATATCTTTTAACATAAACAAACTAGAGTTGTTTTATTTTTCCCATCAGGTCAGTCCTTTATTAGCATTTTCTCTTCTTTTCCTATCTCTGGAATAATTTCTCCTGTCCGATGACATATCATTTTAATAGAAACTATTGGTCATATCTAAAGAAAAGTGATAGTAACAGAGGTTAATTTTTATGTCTAAACATTTCCAAGCATTGAAATTCATACACACACATGCGTGTGCATGTGCCCGTGCACGCACGAGTGCACACGCGCGCACACACACACACACACTCAAAAACCCTAAGCGACTAATTGGCAATGGATAACAAACAAGCAAGCAGACACACAGAAAGAAAACGGTTGAACCACTCTTTCCACTTATGCAAATCCTGGTGGTGCAATTCCTACTGCTTCACTTAACATTGAGAATGTTAAAATGCTCTGGATCTACCCCAATTTTCACTCATAACGTCCCCCAAAAAGAAACACTTTGTAGAAGTCATATCAACCATTAGATATTAGCAAATGCATTTCCACCATTTTTTTATAAATCAAAAATAACAGAAATAACACATGAAAACAACTGCACAAAATATTGTTCATTTCAACTAAGGAGAGACGGGGAAGGAGAAGGGGGGGCAAACATGGCACAGTGGGAGAACAGAGCTTCGGGTAAAGAAAGCAAAGCTGTGTGACAGATGGAAAGGTCTCAATGGATGAATGGTACTACTACAAATAAGTAGCAGGCAGCCAGAGGGAATCAAATAATGATTATGGAAGAAAAATGAGGGTTAAAAAAGATGAAAAGAATGTTTTGACTCAAGCTAAAGATCCTGTGTTATTAAAATTCCTTATTTTAAAATATATATTTAATTATAACCCCATAAAAGGTAGAAAATAATTCATGTCTAATAGAGTAGACAGCTGACAAGTGAGCCAGAATGGACAATATAAAAAGCTCAACATGTCCTTGGAGAGGAAGGAATGCATTCCACAATTTGTAGTGGCATGCCCCCAAACCTGAACAGATTACTTTCTGACGATCAATATCTGTAACCACCAGAGGCCTGTTAGAGAGTTTTTTAAAAAATCAGCTTCAAAGAGATGTGGTCCCCAGCTTACATTTTATTTTTGCCAGTGGGTGCTGAGGTAAGAATTTTGGACAAGGCTCATTTTTCTTCTCTTTATAAGGCTGTGTATTGAATATGAAGCACCCTAGCATGTTTTGACTTTAGCAGGCTAGTTGGATCCTGTTTATAGAAATTGTAAAGCAGAACCACCCTGCTCACAAGCACAGAGCCAGGCAAGACACATGCAACACAGTGGTCAGTCCTGGTAATCCTAGACTGGTTCCCAGTAGCAGGAGCTCAGTCTTTAGTAAGATCTCCTAATACTGAAAATGGAATGTGCTATTTGTCAGTTTGCTTGAAACCTTAGAACATTTTAGTGTTCCCTTTCTTTACAATATGTTTGAATATTAGTGAATGAAGTAAACGTTTATCTTTAATCTATCAATTTTGAAATAATTTAAAATTTATTTCTAACAATGTACCAAATTAAAAACACAGAAACAAAACACATAATTTCCCTATGCTTCACCAACTGTACAATAGGCACTACAAATGCAGAACAACTGTTGTCATGATACATACTACAGCACTAAATTCTAAGTCACATGCTTTTACATTCTACATGCATAATTTTGATTTGCATTTAGTTTACAGATTTCTCAGCACATCAGAATCAGAAGACACTGAAAAGCTGTGCACCTATAGTAGAAGAGTTCTTTTATGAAACTTTGCATTGGGCCTCATCTGACTTTATTAAAATCATTTCCATTTTCTAAATATTAGGAATAAAAAAATACTTCTGAGAAGGAAGGAAATATTTCTTCTACACCTCCTATTTAATCTGTAACCTTCCTGTCTAACTGGGCATTTACATGGTAAGAGGAAAGGAAAGGGGAGAGAAAAGCCTGCCAGGTGTACACTTGCCAATTACTCACTAGCCCTGTGCTGCCCTGACACGTGGTCAGAATAATCAAAGAAAACTCAGAGATTAAAAAAAAAAAGCACCTGCTACCCATAAAATGGTAAGAGAAGACTGACCCACTAATTTGCATACACACAAACAGTGCATGCTCCCTCATACATCATGCATGTACATGAAAAAAATAATAAAATTTTAAACCTTTAAAAAGAGAGCATCTTTATCATTTTACCTTAGGCTCTGGCACAGGGTATGGGTAAGTAAGGAAGGAAACAAAGTCGCTGGCACATAAATAGTCAGAGGCTTCTGAAATGACTCCTGTGGAGTCCTCGATGTAGAAGCTAATTAATTACAGAAAAAAAGAAATCTTATAGTCTGTAAACAGATGCATTTAAGGACAGTATCTGGACTGGAATAGGCAATATAGCTAAGGAATCAATTCAATTTCAACAATTGAAAATCTAATGACAACATTTTATACATTTCAGATTTCTTATTATTCTTGCCTTTTAAAAATTCGTTCTCTGTTTCATATGTATATATAACATATTCTAATAGTCCCCCCCATACCTCATATCTACGTTTCCATTTCATGATTGACAGAAGTTTAGTCAATTAGGCTATGCTACCTCATATTTGAACTTTCACAATGTGAATTACAACAAACATCCTGAACATTCTCGTAATGCAGAATTACGTAGGTTTAGTTTTGCTTGGCTTTTTCTCCAATCTAATTAACTTAACAGACCATATTTGTATACCAGGCCTATTGGTGTTCTAAGATTTACTTTGAGAAGTAGTTTCCACTGCTTTTCTGTGTCGACTCATACATGCTAGTGTTGTATGGATTTCAGAGGTCAGTGGTAACTTTCTCCATGATCATTATTCACCTCTATTTTTCAGACAAAGACTCTAACTGAACTTGGAGACCACTGCTATATTTAAAATGGCTGTTGATTGAGCTCTGGGACCTGCCTGCCTCTACCACTCCAGCTTTGTGGTTACCTTGTCCATAGGCCCTGATACTGCAATTTCAAGTTCTTGTTTGTGCACCAAGAACTTTAAACACCATAAAGCTCTTAGACCCTTCCATTGTTTCATATAATAAATTATGTTACAAAGTTTCATCAATATAGAAAAGTTTACAATTATTTAGAATGATAAATGATAATATAAGAAAGCAATATTTTTCAATGTCTGATTTGGGATGTCCTAAGATTTCTCCAGAAGTTTTGAGGGAATTCATTTGGTGAATTTAATACTAATAAGATTTGTCTTTGCATATTGATTGCATTGTAGATGTGAAAAAAATTGAAGCATGTAAAAATGCCATGTTTTGTGTAAAACATGGAAACCAAATAAAGCCACTTTTGTGGGAAACATGGCAACCAAATGAGAAAAAATCTTCAAGGAACAACGTCCACTGGTAATGAGTCTACAGAGTCACTAGTGTGTCTTGTGGAATAGACTCCACTCAGACATAGCTGCGCACTGATGAGCGACCTGCTCCAAGCTCTGGATAAAAGCGGTTCTTTTCCCTTCCCACTTACTTAAAACCAAATCTCTAGAGAACTGGAAGTAGAGTAAAGAAACAATCAGACTTCCCTTTTAATCAATAGAATTGGGACATTTGACTCCAAAGACAAAGAGAAGATGCTGTGAAATAAGTCCTTTTGACAGTCGTTCCTCACTTTAAGGGCAGACACTGAGGAACTTCCTGCTTGGTAGTTTGGAAACTGTGGTGCTGCTTACTCAGGCCTTGGACTGACATCACGGTTGAATTCTGTTTGTGTTGCAATGGCTATATTGCAGAGCAGCCTCAGCCTGCCATATGAAGAGTTCCTGATAACTGACAGCTTTAATGAGTTCTGAAGCATAGCTTAAAAGACCTATTGTTAGATGTTCCCCACTCTCATGGGAGGGTTGGGGGGAGACACAGCAGAAGCCACTGGGACAACATTAGATTAACAAATGTGTAATGGAGAGATGGCAAAATGGAACCACTGTGTTCCATGTGGCTGAGGGACAAGTGTAGGTCAGTGGACCTGATGTGGCTGAAAGCCTGGCAGATTTCCCAGAGTGTATTACCACCAAACGCCATGGAGATGTCCATGGTTTATACTGCTGTAGCTTAAAGCCATTTTGAGGACACTCTGCTAATTTTAATGGCCTGTAATGCCACCCGAGGCCATGGTGATGTCCGGGCCTATGCTGCCACTGAGAGCCATGTGTGGGTGTGTGTTGATGTTCATGGTTCTTGTTACCACCATAGGCCATGCAGATGTCTGTGGTGTATGCTGTAGCCTGAAACCATGTTTATGTCTGCAGAGAGTGCTGCCTCGGACAGGGATTTGGGAGAATGGGGCATATTGATATAAGTGGCTTGTGTTCCCACCTGAGGCCATATTGAGGCTTCAAAAGGCCTTATCTGGGTCTGTGGTCCTATTGTAGTTTGTGGTCCATGGCTTCGGAAGCCATGTGAAAGCCCATGGTCCTGCTCACTGTAAATAGCAAGGCTACTTTTGCAGTGATATTGATGGCTGCATACACAGAGTTGAGAGAGATAAGGCTTCAATGAAAACTTTTATCCCCACCCCATTGCCAATCCCCCGCCCCCCATAAAAGTATCTGCCTGGATAGGAAGCCATCAAAGAGAATTCTCAAGGATACAGAAGTGTATCTCTCCACAATTACCTGCTTCTAGCAAAGGTGTTGGAGGTAAAGGACTCAGTTCTATTGAAGAGGCTGGCCAGGCTCCAGTGAGTATACAGATATGACAAACTGGATTTGTTTTATTTTGGGGTGGAGAGGTTACAGGGCAGGTGGTGGGCATGGAAGGACTGGGAAGCGAGTGATGGTGTGGTGGATGATGTGTGATTCCTAAAGAATCAAAACTATTATGTTGGCAAAAAAGAACTATAAGTTTTAAGAGACCTATAAAGATGTGGATGTGCAGCAAGAACAGAGAATGGCTCAGTGCATAACTGAAGAGGCACTAGCAAAAGAGCTGCTATCATCTTACTTTATATAACCTTTTATTATTTTGTGCATATAGGTATTTTATCTGCATGCATGTATGTGTACCATACATGTGTCTGATGCTCAAGGAGGCCAGAGCAGGTTACTAGATCCCCTGGAATCACATTTATAGACAGTGGTAAGCTGCCAGGTGGGTTCTGGGAATCACACCTGGGTCACATGGATCACCAGTGCTTTTATCTTCTGAGCCCTATCTCTAGCCCTCATTTCTTTTAATTTTACATATCAATATAAGTTTTATAGTTTGAAAACATATGACATATGTACACTCAGTTAAAATCAAAGGTTTAATAATGAGTCTATTCCTCTGACATATGTTTATTTGTACGCATCCTACACCCAAGTATAGGTCATTTCACAGAAAATGGCTGCTTGATTGTGGGGCATTTATATAACCACGAAACTTACATCTAAATATTTTTTATGCATCATTTTCTATGGATACCAAGTATTATTCCTGTCCCTATTTTAAATAAATATACAAAAATAAAGAAACATTTATTTGAATAATTCAGCATGAGAAGTAGCCAAACTGGCTAAAAAAGAAGTAAGGGAATAGCATATATCTGAAAACGAATAGAATCTCAAGGGACTCCCATTTTTTAAGCATTTAGAAGTTATGATATCTGTGATGAGTTGGAGGCTGAACCGTTTCCATATTTCCCATCTGTGATAAAACTACAGTGCCCAATTGTATTCTGAAAAGAACTTCCCTGGAAAGCCTGGTTTAAAAGCTCCCACCATATTGCTAGCAACCTGGTCATGTGGTCTCATGCCTAAATCAGTTCTTTCTATTCCCCAATAAGCCCGATATTATACAATCCTGGGCAGTGTTGACTGAAGTGCTAGCTAATTACAGGCCCTATCCACAACAAACAGTGAAAAGTGAAAGAAAATAATCAGTTTGTGCTTAGTTCAAAGTATTTACTTATGACAGTAAAATTAAATATTGTACATACTTCTAAGGGGGACTTGATTTAGCACTATTTCCTAATTTTATATTGGATGTAGAAAATGAATAAGCTATTGGAACCCCTCTCTCTGAGTACTGCACAGTAATCCAGTGACAGTAAAATTAAATATTGTGCATACTTCTGAGGGGGACTTGATTTAGCACTATTTCCTAATTTTATATTGGATGTAGAAAATGAATAAGCTGTTGGAACCCCTCTCTCTGAGCACTTCACAGTAATCCAGTGACCTTGATAGTACTAGACGGTAGGCAATATTAAGGTAATATGTGTACTTTCAACATTAGAAAAAACACAATTCTAGTTCAAATATTCTCTACACAGCAAGAATGTGATTTTAATGAAATAAAAAAGTAAGTCCTGAAGCTCCAGTCGCTTAAGAAGTTTTATACTAGACATTTCTTGTAGTCCAGTGATGTAGCATGATCCAAGTGCCTATTATTTACAAGCATAAATGCCTTAAGAACCATCATATTGAGAAAGCAATAGTTACTAAATATTTAGAAAATAACAAAAAGTGCTAACATGTAAATAATATTGTAGGAACAGAAGCCAAACTTAAAATAAAAACATTAAAAGTTCCACAATTTTGTTTCTTCTTAAAGTTGAGGATGGAGATGCACTCAGTGGGTATTGCTGAAAGCATATAGAAGGGGCAAGATATGGAGCACAACATTAATTCTAGCACATGAGAGGCAGAGGCAGAGGCAGAAAGATCTATGTGAGCACAAAAATAAGTTCTAGGCCAGGCAGGAGTCATAGAAAGTCTCTGTTTCAAAACTAATTAAATAAAGTGGCATAAGGGATTATTAAGATATGCTAGCAAATATCTATGAAAGCAAAAAAGAAAGGAAAATAAGCAACAATGAGAGAGTTGAAAAAAAAAAGAAAGAAAGGGAGAGAGGGAAGGAGATTGAAAGGTCAAAATTCAGGTCAAGCCTCCAAAAGGATATTTGAAGATGACAGTTTTCTTCATATGGAGAAGAACCTCACAAAAAAGTATCAGACAAGACTTGGCCATATATTTATCACTTATTCATCTAAAATAAAATAAAATAAAATAACCTGTCAGATATTTCAGAGGTCAATAAGAAATTGTCAATGGAAGTGTGAAGTAAAGTTTCATGTGTTTAAGACACAAACTATGCTGTGAACCCAATGACATTTTATTCAAAGTGCTGAGGTCAGTGCAAGCCACAGGTAGATGTGAGGAAGGCAGGCAGACAGAAACAGAAGGATCAGGTTAGCTTGCAGAAGGAACTCAGGAAAGCTCCACAGTCTACAGAGGAACGGATGATTACTAGAATACAAATCCTCCAGGCCTTGATAGTCTCTGTCCAAATTAGCCTCCTAAGAGAAAATGAATTTGAATGGGATCTACATTCCTGGTACTCATTGTGTTAAGATCTATGGCTGAAGTAATAACAATAAAGGAAAAAATTAGTCTTTATTCATGCTCATTTGTAAATCATGATCAAATTATAGAAGTTAATCCATATAATTTTAAATAAACAAAAACATAGAAAAAAGGATAAGACACTAATTTATTATACAATACCAAATGTTCAGCCTGAAAACATATGTAAAGGTAACATTATACAATCTAAGCAGGTTATATTTAAGAATATAAATATATGTGCCTATATATGCAATAACAATAAAAAGGAAGTCATGACGTTGAAAAAGATCAAGGAGGAGTAGATGGGAGGATCTGAAGAGAGCAAAGAAAAGGGGTAAATAATGTAATTCTATTATAATCTCAAAAATAAAAGGAATAATTTTTAAAGGTAAATGAAAAAGGTGAGGGGCAGTTAGATTTTGTCCCCAGGATCTAAGGTGGCATAGGCCCAGTTGACTTCTAAGGTAGGAGAGGTTAAGAGCTTTTGTGTATTGTGCCTTCATGTGCTTGTGGAGGGGAGAGGGAGAGAGAGAGAGAGAGAGAGAGAGAGAGAGAGAGAGAGAGAGAGAGAGGATATCACAGAGAGACAGAGACAGAGGGAGAAAGAGAGAGACAGACATATAGAGAGACAGACAGGTAGAGAGACAGAGATAAAAAGAGAGAGATGGAGAGACAGAGAGACAAAGACAGAGGGAAACAGAGAGAGAGACATATAGAGAGTCAAATAGAGAGACAGAGAGACACAGAGAGAGACAGAGATAGGGAAAGACAGAGAGAATAGAAAAAATTTCCTTCTTGGTTCAGTCATTTAGGGTGACAGTAGTTAGTACCACTGCCAGGAGTGCTGCACTAAATTAAGCAAGCAGAAGCAACAGGGGCTACAGAGTATCAAGGGAAGGGAAGGAAAAATAGTTGTCGGATATAAAAAACTATATCCATCTAAGGGAAAGTGAATAGAAGTTTCTTATAGCCAGAACTCCTCTACGGTGTTTATGAGATGCATCAGGAATGGATGTAGCTATTGTAGGGTGAGAGCCACTAGGAAAACTCCTAGGAAACATTCCTGTTTGGCTCTAAGGGAGTCTGGGTATTTTAAGAGAGGTCCTACCAGCAAATATAACATTTAAAGACAGGGTAAAACATAAGATGAGCAGAAGAGGAAGAAAGAGATGATTAATGGGAGGAGCCAGAGTGGGAGGGAAACAAGGCCATCCATATATCATAAACCAGACATGTTTATCAATGGAATCTAACTTAAAACACAGACATAAATCCACATACCTGTGGACAAATGCTTTTTTGATAAAGAAGGCAGAAATGCACACTATAAAAAAACAGAACTTCACAAATGGTGCTGATCAAACAAGAAAGCTACATGTAAAAGAATCCAAATTCTTATTTATCGCCCTGTACAAAAATCAACTCCAATTAGGCCTCAATATAAAACAAGATACACTGAACCTGATAGAAAAGAAAGTTAGGAATAGCTTCAAATTTATTTGCATAGGAAAATACTTTCGGAACAGAAACATTAACACGGGTAGTAGGATCAACAATTGATAAATGGAACCTCACGAAACTGAAAATCTTCTTTGTGGTAAAGATCAACATCATTCAGACAAAGAGTTAGGCTATAGAATGAAAACCAAATTATGCAACTGAAAGGGAGCTAATATCCAAAATATATAGAGAACTCAAGAAACTGAACATCAAGAAACACATGGGTCTAAATAGAACTCTAAAGAGAGGAAACACAGATGATTGTGATTGAGCACTTAAAATTGTGTAACATTCTTATTCACGAGGAAAAGGTAAATTCAGACTACTTTGAGCTACATCTTACACCAGTTAGAGTGGTTAAGATAAATATTAAGAGTTGACAGCTCATGCTAGAGAAGATACAGAGTAAGGGGTTAATCATGCTATGCTGGTGGGAATGCAAACTGTGTACAGCCACTATGTGGAAATCAGTGTGGAGGTCATTTGAGAAGTTGGGAATAGAGCTACCTCAAGACCCAGATATGCCACTCCTATGTAAGTTCCCAAATGAAACTTTGGGCTACCACAACAATATTTTGCTCAACCATGATCATTGCTGGTGTATTCATAATAGTTAGAAATTGGAAACAACCTAGATGTCTTTCGATGAATGAATGGGAAAAAAATAGATGGAACTAGAAAAAAAAATCATCCTGGGTGAGGCAATTCCTTTCCCCCTTAAAAAAAAAAAAAGCAGTATGTATTTCCTTATATGTGGTTATTAGCTATTATATAACCACAAAAATTAAATCCAGAGTGAGGGCACAGGAGAGGGAGCTGATGAATGGGTTGAGGAACTGGAGTAAGAGGATCAAATGGAGAGAGCAAGAGAAGAGGAGTTTAGCATGGGAATATGGGGGGAGGGAAGAGTTAACACTAAGGGTCATTTGAGAGGTTGTATTAAAACTTAATGTAGTAGAAGCTGCCTAAAATATAAGAAGGTAATCTAAACCAAGTCACCAAATAATGGTAGAGACAGAGCCACAACTAGACATCATCAAATGCAGACTCTAGTTCTAGGAATGGGTTATATCTAATGGAGTTGTTGTCCAAAGGGAGCCTACGGAAATCTTCAAATAAATCATCCCGTTGCCAAATTTATCAGTTGTTCTCAATACAATGGTGCTCAGACCACATTGCTGAAGACAACACTAACACAACTCATAGAACATGGAGAAGTCAAGTTAGTGCCTACCTGGGGTCTTAACTTCTTCTGACTTATGCTGATGGTACTGGAAAGTACTAGTCATGCTACCAAAGGAGAAAGGTAAACTCCAACCCAACTACAAACCCTTTGATCTACAATTGTAACCTACCTGCAAAGTGCACTACAGCAATAGTGGCACAAAGCCTGTGGGAGTAACCAATTAGTATCTGATTTGAATTAAGGCCCACTTCATAATATGTAACACATCCTTGATACTGCTTGGATAGCTAAGAAACTACAGCTAGATAGGGCAGGTACCCAGAAGAAAATGAAATACTACCAGTCTGTGAAGGAATGTAAGAACAAAACATTCCTAGCAATATTCTTATATACTCATAGATTAGTGTCCTGCTCAGGCATCACCAGAAAAGCTTCCTCTTGCTAGAGTTGGGAACAAATACAGAGGTCCACAGCTAAACAAGGCCAAGAGAATGAGAGACCTTGAAATACTAAGTGCAAATGGAATGCCTCCATTGATCCCTATCCCCCTATGGCTCATGGAAGTCTGTGGAAGATTGTAAGAGCCAGAAGGGATAATACACAACAAAGAATCAAATCTTAAACACAACAGGAGCAATGCACTTGTGAACTCACAGAGACTATGGCAACATGCACTATCTACATGGGTCTGGGCCTGATGCAGTCCCAGTGCTAAAAGCAGAAGTGGACACAAGCCCACATTCCCAACCCAGAAGCTCTGTCTAATTGATAACCACTCTCAGATGAAAACTTCATTTCTACCAATGGAGTCTCTCTGGGTGCAGAAATCACTCTTAAGGCCAGGCTCCCCCCCATAGTAGTGAATAGCCAGCCCAACATAAAACACAAAGTGAACACAGTGGGATTTAGGGTGTGTGTTTGTCTGTTTGTTTTGTTTGTGTATATGTGTATGCACTTGCGTGTGTGTATTGAGTGGGGGGTCTTCATGACTGTGTAGCTGTGCACTCACATGAGTATGCATGTAAGTGGAAGACAGATCAGTGTATCATTCTTCAGGAGCCATCTACCTGAGTGTTTTTAAAGTATTTCATTTCATTACATTTTTTTTATATATGGACCACTGAACATTATTTCCTGACACACTCTCACCTTCTCCCTTCCTGCTTATCCCTGTTGTTCACCTAAACAATTCCGCTTCTACTATCCATGCAAGCATGCATATGTTATTTTATGAAACTGCATAAGATCTAGGAACCACAAATGAGAGAAAACATAATGATATTTGTCTTTTATGGAACAAGGTTGCTCACTGGGACCTGGGTGTTGTTGTGGTTGTTGCTGTTTTTGTTGTTGCTTTGTTTTGTTTTTTGCTTATTTGTTTGTTTTTTAATAAGCTAAGTTGAATAGGCAGCGAGATTAAAAGATCTGCCTGCTTCAGCCCTTCCAGTGTGCATGCCGAGGCCAGAGATCAACACAGGTATCCTTTTTCCTGCCTTATTTCTACCTTACTATTGTAATATTTTTGAGATCTCTCACTGAAACTTAAACACCCTGTTTCCGCTACACTGGCTGAATAGCATCTCCAGTGATCCCTCTTGTCTCCCTCAGCTCTGGCTTTAGAGACTTTGATTCCACACCTGGCTTTTGAATCAGGTATTGTGGGTAGAGACTCAGGTCTTCATGCTTACACTGCTGCCACTTTACCCACAGGGCCATCTCTTGAGTCAGCTATTTTCTCTGCCCCTCGCCAACTTTTCTTTTCATCTTAAGGCTTTCAATCCATTGTTTGAGAAGCCGACAAGCTAAATAAGAGAAGGAATTCTGCTTTACACATTTGAATGTTAATTTTATCTAAAAACTATTTTCTCAGCAATATTTAGACCAGTGATAAACAAATGGTAAATAAACATGAAAAAAAGTAACCTGTGATATTACTAGAGAAAGGTGAATGCAAGCAATTAGGAGATACCATAACTACATACTAGAACAACTAAATCCAGAACAACTAACACACCCAAAGCTATCAGGAATGACAACCAACAAGTCTATTCATTGGCTGAATACAAACTAGTAGTCACTATGAATAAAAAGCTTGGCAGTCCTTCACATAACTGAACTTACTCTTAGCATATGGTCCAGCAATGGCATCCCTTTGCACTTACTCAAAATTGAAAGTGTAAATCCATCACAGGAAACATGCAGATATCAGCTTTACTCATGATGCCAAAGCTTGGAGTAAAACCAAGATAGCCATCCATGGTAAATAGATAAATAAACTACAGTACATCCAGATAACAGAAACTTATTCACAGCTAAAATGAAATGCTTTATGAAACCGTGAAAACACATGGAAAAGAATGTGTCTATGGCTAAGTGAAAGCTGCCAATCTGGAAAGACTGCCTAGTATTCGTTCAAGTCTGTGTTTCTGACACAGCAAACAGATCAGCAGTTGCCAGGAGTTAGGGGAGGGAGTTAGGACTGCACAGAGAATAGAGAAGTTTTAGCAAAATCAGAAGAGTTGACTGAAGCGATTCTGCATGATGTCGCACTCGTGGATACATGCCCTTGACTGAGGTTTGGAACTAGGTCTCCCAGAAGAAAACAGGTTGAAGCTTAGTCTTTAGCTGGCAGCATCATTGTGGGTCGACTGGTCATTGAAATTCTGCCTTTTGCAATGACTAATCAGTTATTGCATTCCTGATCGAGGACATCCCTGTGATATGAAATGGTGAAGGTCTACCTGGGTGAAGTAAGACTGTAGTGCTGTGCTTGTGAGGATGTAACTTGTTCCCTGCCAGGTCCACTGTTTTTCTATGATTTCATGAGTTGATAAGCCTCTGAAACATTCTTTCCTCTCTTTGACATTCTGCCTTCCTCAGGCCAAAAGAAGAAACCTCTGTACCCGTGAACAAAAATAAATCTTTCTTCCCATTAAGTTGTTCTTGAGGGCATTTGTCACAGTAACAGGTCATTATACTCTATCAAGACGAGGATGTACAATGCTTAGAGACCATCCAAAGGTAAATAGTACACTCTGGGTGGCAATGAAGCTTCCAGGTAGGGTTTTTATGACCAACAGATGTGCTACATTGGTGCAGGATTCTGATGAAAGTATAAAGTACTTGGGGTATGAGTTAGTGACTTTTTTTTCATATTTTATTTACATTTCAAATGTTCCCACCTTTCCAGATCTCCCCTTTGGAACCTCCCCATTCCCTCCACCCTCCCCCTGCCACTATGGGGTTATTCTCCTACCCACCCACTCACCCACTCTCATCTTCCCTCCTAGGCATTCTCCTATAGTGGGGCATCTAATACCCTCAGGCCCAAGGGCCTCTCCTCCCCCTGACAGATAACAAGACCCTCCTCTGCCACATTTGTGGCCAGCACCATGGGTCCCTCCATGTGTATTCTTTGGTTGGTGGATCAGTCTCCAGGAGTATCGGGGGGTCAGGTCAGTTGTCACTGTTGCTGCCTCCCTGGGGATGCAAACTCCCTCAGCTCCTTCAGTCCTTTCTCCAAGTCCTCCATGTGGGACCTCACATTCAGCCCTACTGTTGATGCGAAGTGACTCTTGGGTATTTCAAACTTTTGGGCTAATAACCACTTAACAGTGAATTTTATGATTCTCTACTTTCTGTTGAATTTAAGAGTGAGACTGGATAGAGTTCTAACAGGATTTTTAGATGAAGGAAACCTGTGGATTACAACGGAGCAAGCATGATATAAGAGCTTCCCAGGTCAAGACAGACTATAGTGAATAGGGAGCTCAATAAGCAAAATGGATAGCCTGGAGAAAGGAGAGCATACAGGGCTAACTTTGACAAGTTAAATAAGATAAACTGCTCATAGACAGAATAGTGATGGTAAATGACTGAAAGACATGGACCTTGTGTGAGATTTTCACCTAAGAATTTCACTACATTCCAGAAAAGTAATCAAAGCCATATTTAAAAAAACAAACAAACAAACAAACAAACAAAAACAAAAAAACCACACACACACACAAAACTAATTCAAAGGTTGTTGTATAGCAGTTATTATATAATACATCATAAGTAAATATTTGCTTAAATGTTTTCAACTGTTTAGTATGATAAAATTTAGTTCACTTTACCCTCTGTAGAATTAGAAAACTGGTCTCTCAATTTTTGTTCAAAAGAATTCTAAGTTTGCTTCCATTGCCTACATATCTGGGCTGGATAAAATGTATCCTTACATAGTACATTTAGTAAACATTAGAAAATAAAATTATTCTAAATAAATCATATTCACAGCATCAACCTAAAATGAAGACTATATAGTTAGAGAATTTATAGATGTAAAAGATTAATCATTCTGATTGCTAAGATGATCTTTTTTTCATTTCTTATGTGAAAAATTTACAAAAGATTTCTGAATAATATAATAATAAACTCTAAACTCACTATTGGAAATTCAACTGCAGGAAGCCAGAATCATGATCCTGGCTGTAATCAGTATCATTCCCATCATTTCCCTACTGTAGAAAGTTTTGATTCATCATTAGACTTTGATGCAAACAGACTCCAACTCCCTCAGTGGTTTTTATGTCCTCCTTGCTTTAGTACATAGAAGAAAAAGTTACAAACACATGAAAAATACTAGCTGTATAAGGCATTTTATTGATTCTAGGGACATCATTTTCTCATGAACCATATAAAATTTGTTTCAAACATCTCATAATATTTTGAGGAAAGTTAATATGCTCTTTTTGTTCTTCATTAGCTGAATTTTTCATTGTAAATCTTACCAAAATTATAACTGAAGATGTAATCATATGGTTGACTTCATTTTTTTCTGTTAATGTTAAATAAATATCTTGAATTATTCTCTAATGATAAAAAACATATACTCCTGGGAACCATTTCTTGGAATATAGTAGAGAATGTGTGGTCAAACCTCTATTATACCTCAGCTGTTCTTTTATACAAGCACAAGCTATGTATTTGCACTTCAAAATTAACCACTGCTGAAATCCAATGTTTATACAATTATTTTGTGTGATATTCCTATTCCTTCAGCATGGATTAAGCATCTTAGTAGCAGCAGCCTGCTAAAGGTGACCTGAAATAGTAATCTTATACACCTTATGAACTTAAGGTTTGTATTTCTAAAACTTGTTAGAATCTATACAAGAAAATAAAATTATTCTGATGTTAGGCGAGTAATTATCGAAATCTTACAAACAATGCCCCTCTGATTCCTCACTTACATGGGTTTTTTTTAGAAACCTTATGGCTCATTTCTATGATTTTTATACTTCTTTATAACTCACAATTTATCTCCTCTTATACCACCCCGTGGATTTCATGCCTTAATATCAATTGTAAACACAAGAACAGCAATGTCCATTTTTATTCCATTTACCACTTCTTTGACTAAACCTACAAAAATACTACCCATATTGTCTACAATTTTGTCTTTTATAACTGTGGCAGAATATTTGATTGGGGGATGCCATCTAAAGTAAGTCTTAAAACTTCTTTCTGTTGCCTGGTAATACTCGGAAAATAAGGATAACTAAAACCTAATAGATGTGTCTAGATTATAAGCAGACCATTGCCAAACCACTGGCCTGGTGACATACACTTTTGTTCCTCCTTGAGAAAAACTATTTCTTGAGTGTATTTCATATTTTTATGCAGGAACACTGTCCGGTTGTTCCTTACTAAGAAGCATGTGATCTTTCCTTTCGAGTAATTTATTTTTCACTATATCTTTTCTATCCTACTTAGAGCATGTGAATTCCACCTTGTGGAATGATAGGCCTCCCTCAACATCTGAGGAAAAAATGTTCATGACTCTTGCTATACAAAAATCACTTTTGCACATTAAATCAAAGAGTAAGACACATTACATCAAAAACACAATGTGGAAAATACTCTAATTGGATTCTATAACGTACAAACTGAACAAAAAAATTTACTTGAAAATAGCACAACCTAAAGTATTAAATTTATGCAAGAGTGTAGAAGCTCACAGACCAGCATCCAGCTTTGCTCTGGGTAATATTAGCCCTAACACAAGGGTCCCAGGTATAATTCTGTTAAGCAGCTTTACATCTTGCCATTAAAACCATTTCTCCTCTATGTTCAGCTTTAATATCCTTTCAAATACATTAATGTGTCTCCAGAACAGACTCACAGACTTCTGACTGCTTTGAATATTTCCATTTTAATAACAGCTACAGATCTTTACTCAGAGCAATATATACCCTGTAACTGTCAGAGGCCTGTGAGAGACAGTAGAAAATGTCTTGTCATCCAATGTAAGGGTATTTGCTTTAGAATACAACTCACAGGAAAATTAAAGAGTAACATCATTTACATGAGATTTCATATCCTTTTGCGTTCATTCCTAAGCAATTTCCACAGGAATTTGTTTAGTCTCTGTATAACCAATGAAATCCTTCCTTTTTGAGAGTGACAACACAGAACGCCATAGTCAAAGAGCTATTATCTTTTTCTTTAACTCCAGAAAGGCAACCTAGAGCTCAGTGTTATTTACTTTCCACCATGTGGGATCTGCTTTTCAAAATCTTGGAGTTATGCAATACTGCTTCCCAGAGCAGCAGGTTTAAACAAAGTAAATTCTGAATACACCTACCATTACTACCTGCCATACCCCTGAAAAATCCAAAGGTGACAGCTTAAAATTAAGAGTAGGGATAACAACATATATTCTGAACATAACTTTGAATAGCCACAGAGTTTTACATGATGAAAAATAAAGACAAAATTGGAATAAGCTGCAAAATCTATTATGAAATGGTAAATGGCACATTTTTAAACATTGTGTCTATTACTTATATATGAATGCCAGACAATCTCATCTCATAATTTTAAAACCTTGGAGTTATCAAAGAAAGTAGTACACTGTTTGATCACTTTTTGTAAATCTTTATTCACTTACAATTGATAGTGAAATGTCAGACATGGTGCACACCTTTAAATCCCAGAGCATGAAAGCAGAGGCAGGCAGATCCCTGTGAGTTCAAAGATAACCTGCTTGGTCTACAAAATAAGTCACAGGCCATCCGAGAATACAAAGTAAGACCCTGTTTTAAAAACTCAATCAATCAATCGAGCAATCAATCAATCAATGAGTCAAAGTACCAAAAAAATCTAGAAATTAAAATTTCATACTCTGTAGTGTTACATTACTATGAACACCAAACACACAAACATTGCTCAAAACAATTGGGCTGGACTTCATCCTAATGTGTTGCTGATCTGGTGTCAGAAACCCATCAGAAGCCCCAACTCTGATTCACCCACTCTGATTCAAAACCTCTTAAATTATTTGTTTCCTTCATTAGTAAAAATTAATTAATTTATTAATTAGTAAAAATTAGTAAGATCTTTAAAAATTAAAATCATTGTTTCATTAATCTAAATCAGCAAAGAAGCAAACATTCCCTGAACTTCACTTTGACTCAATTTGTTTGATTTTCTCTTACCAGAGATTCCAAATCAGAGATCTAAACAGGTCAGGTTTTCTCTCCTCAATACTTCCTGGCCAAGTGCCTATAACTAGTCCTCTATTCTCTTGGTCTCCCATGTCCTAAAGCGTTCAGGTTCTGCAATTTTTCTATGTCTAAAAGTCTGAAGTTTTAAGACTATATGTCCTTCCTGTGTTTCTATCTTCTAGTTGTTTTATATAACTTCTACTTCTGCAATGGAATCCAAATAATGTCAGATGGAATACTGAATAAAGAATGGAGACATTAGGATTTCTATGTTCTTTTTCTCTTCTTTTTTGTTGTTAATTCTTTGGAAGCCCCTACAATGTGTATAAATCATTTTGACCTCCTTTAACGCCTTTTGGCTATGTCTTCCTGATTTTGTGGAATTTTTTGTTTGATTGTTCATTTATTATTTTTGTTTGTTTGGCTTGGCTTCAAAACCAAGTTGTATTCCCCAAATGTTCTTGCATATGTGATCTTCTAATGCAACATTCCACTGGAGAATGGTTGACTTGATAATAAGAGCTAGAGGGGTAGATAAAAGTGTCTCTATCTATCCCAGAAGCAATAAAAACAATCTCTATGACTTAAGGGGGAATTAAGCATTGCATACTAAATAAATTACTGACCTAACCAGATATTCCCACTGGTGCAATAGTGGCAGGAAAATCATGGGAATAATGGTTCACATTCTGCTTGAATTTAAGTTTCACTCCCCAAGATGTAACCTATACCAGGCACCAATATGAGGATATGACAATAATCTATGGCTAGACAGTCATAAATCCTTAAAGAGAAGCTACTATTGTTATGTTGCTAAATGGATATAGTATTAAACTGGATCCTAATGACTTACCATTATACCCATTGATCAACATGTCTCTCAATCTTCATCTTAAAAGTATCTACTGCAGTATACTGCAGAGACTAGCACATAGACATACAGCTAAGCACTGGGCAGAAAATGAGAGACCAAAGAAATCCAAGCCCCAAATGGAACATACATATCACACAACTCCACTCAAGGCTCAAGGACTATTGTGAAAGAAAGGGAATAAAAAATGTAAGAGCCAGAAGCACTGGGAGACTACAGGGACACACTTTCTGAACACAGAAAGGCGGTTCCACACATGAACTTGATGTTCTTGCAGCAGCATACACAAGGCATGTTCGAGTCCCAGCCAGACTAAATACACTATTTTGTTCTTGTTCTTTGAAAATTTCATACAACATCTTTTGAACATATGCATCCCCTCCCTCAGCTCCTACAAGATCTACCACCTTTCCCTACACAGCCAAGTATATATCCTCCTTTTATTCTTTATACTCATCAAGTTCAATTTTAAGTGTCCACTTATTCTTGATTATGACCTAACACTGGAGTGTAAATGACTTACTAGGGGCTATACTTTAAAATAAAACTGACTGAACTTACATGAACAGCTATCGGTTATCAGTAGCTCCTTGTTTAAGAGTGAGATTTCATGTTTACCGCCTCTCTCCATTCTGAGATTTTGTCTGACTTGAGCTTTCTTGAGTCTTGTACATGTGGTAACAACTGTTATGAGTTCATATCACATACTATAGAATTCATATAATAAAACTTTACTCAATGTGTGGAAAAAGTAGAAAACAAAGAAAAGTCTTGAAGTCTCTTCCTGAAGTGAATTTTTTAAAATATCCTAGCAGAGATGTGTCTGTCTGGTAAGCTATAGTTATGTGATTTTAAGTACTCATCCAAATAATTCAACATAAGCTCCTAAGTGAGAAAATCCACATTAACATGCCCCATATTTTTGGAATGGCCTACATATTATCATGCACATAGTAGGTACCCAATATCATTCACTTAATTAAGCAAATAATTAAAATTATAAGTATCAGTATTCTAACTTCCTCCAAGTTACAATGCAATTTGTATTTTCTTAAAACTACTTCTATTTTTAACTACAGTATGTAGTTGGTAAAGGATTTTACAACTCTCTAAATTAGCCCTTGGTGATTCCCCCTACTGTGCAATTTACCACTATTTTATTAAAGCAAGATTAAAGATAATACTTCATTGGAAGAAGCAACAGCAGCATTAACCTCTATTTACCTTGACATAATAAAGCTTTAATAAAACATGGGCAAATTACATTGAGGGGGATAATTATTCTAACATAAAATTTAAAGGGAACTTCATTTCTTATTCTGCATGTTTAGTGCTTTAAGATTAGTGTCATTAATGTCTTTTCTCATTTATAGAGGATACATAAAAATATTTAACCCTCTCCAATTTGTTTTCTTATTAAATAATTCTGAATTTATATTCAAGTTAATAAACATAAGAGGACATTTTAAAAATGCAACAGTTCTGCAGAATAAATAGAATAGAAAATCAAAGCAGGGAAAGTATTATGGGAAAGATTTTACCCCAAGCCAAAAAATAAAAATGTCATCCTTGTCTAAATTTTTGAGTGTTGGATCAAGAATATTCTTGTTTGTTTTATATCCTCTGGCTTTATTACATCAGACAAGTTTCAAAGGGGCCAAGCACATAGGATTGAAAAATAACACAGCTGCATTTTGCTGTGGAGTGTTCTGTCTTGGCTTGCGTTTTGTTGTTCATGTAATACTTTTCAATAAACAAAGATGTCAATCAACTCTCTTTCCACACATCACATTTCAGATTTAAACCATTTCAGACACATCAGTGCCCCAAGCTCACACATTTAACAGATAAAAATTCAGCTTTCTATCACGGCAGAATGCAGTATTGATTGTACATGGTGTTAGTCAAACATGAGGAAGAATGATACTACCTTTATAGCCATGTATAGGGTCTTATAGAGAAATAATGTAAATTGCATTATGCTCATCATAATTTTTCTAATGTTCAGAATTGATTAATATCTATTTCCAACTTTATTCTTGAGAAAGACTTGTAGATGCATCCAATTGTAAGAGAGGCAGAGGGGGGTTAGGAATACATGATAGCAATCATAAAATCTTTGATCACTTGATTTGATTCTAGTGCTTAGTGAATTAGCATAATTCAAACATGCTTCATTAAAAATCATGATGGTACAAGTCCTTCAGTTTAATGATCCAAGTACATATCACGTGAGCTGAGCATGAAGAAAGAATACCAACACATTTGGTGATGGCTATAAGACACATTTCTCTTAAAATTAATGGAAAATACAAACTTTACCTCAAAGACATGAAAAAGCAAAATGTGAAAGGCAGCCCACCACTGTGCATGGTATGTTATATGCTTGCATTATCTTCACATCTCTGAATGTCTCTAGAGACCACTAAAGATTAGCTACCATATCACTTCTAAGCTACTGAAAGACAGGTATACATCTCAGACTAATTAATTTAAAAGTTTTGATGTCAATGTTAGTTTTGACCTTTGAAGTTGGGCTGTAGGAAAAATTTGACTATTCTTGAAGTGATTTCCAGGTATTAAAAGAAGTTCTTTCAAATTAATTAAAGTAAACATGAATTGATGCTAATATTAGTAAGATCATTTTTATTGTTACACATTTTATTATACATCATATCTCATTCAATAATGATATCCATTTCACTTATACTACATACTACATGAGAAAAATAAAGACAGCATTTAAGATATTCCATTATTTAGACCATTTTAAAATCAAGTATTGACTTAGACACAATGATTATTTCCTCTATGCTTCAAATACAGGATATGGTTGGGATGAGTTTTAAGTTAAATTAATTTTCTCTTCCATGACCTAGATTCAGAGGGTGCAAAACTTCTAATGGCCTCTGATTTTATGTGATTCTCATAAGACCTGATTTAAATTTAAGAAAGGATTTCTATTATCCACATCACCTTTTGAATTTTTATGCAGCATGATTTAAAAAAAAAAACATTTTAAAGAGTTTATACCAACTTAAAATCGATTAAATTTTAGAGTCTAATGTATTTTCTAAATGCATTTTATTTAAATCTACAGTTTTATTGCTACATATATTAAGTGCTATGAAGTTAAAATGCAAACACTCACTGATGAACTTTTACAACCAAGAAAACAGTAATTTATTTCAGAAATAACAAATTGGTCATTTCTCTCTCTGTAAACAAAAAGCATCAGCATTCATCCTTGGCTACCCTTCATATTTACAATATTACTGTGGATTTTGCTGAGGTGTTTAAGTTAATCAAGGGCCTACATCTCTGAGTAATTTAGTAATTTTCAAATGAAAGATCATATTTTATTTATAGTATATTCACATATAATTGTTATATATATTTTATTACATATTATATAAAATATACACAACTATTTCAGATATTTTTTCATTTTTCCTTAACAGAAGTGAAACTGACCAAAAGAAATGGGTCAGGTGCTATTATGTACTAAGAAAATCACCAGACTCATAGTTCTAGACAACCACAAAAAATATTATTTCATGTAGTAAAATATAAAGCAAAATTTGTCACAGTCCAGCACTTTAGAAACTGGACATGAGCTACAGCTCTCAAGTCATCTATCTGAAGTGCTATAGTCACCAACTTCAAAAACTCAAGACTGAGAAGATGATTTCAGTATCTCACATTATTAATGGAGCAGCAAACCACTAAGATAAAAATATTTTTTTATAAAATGAGACTAGGAAGAGAACTTAGCAAATTATTTCAAAAATTAACAATAATTAAATCAACTGATTTGGAAAAAAACGTTTAAACATTAAATTCATTAAAATTAAAGGTTATGTTTTGTTTGTCTTTATTAAATATACAGTACAAGTTGAGTTACATTTGGATCTTAATAGGCACTTTCAGTTGAATGGTACCCATTCCATCTGTATGATTTGTTCTGAAATTCTAAATGTGATCCAGGTAAGACCTAATAGCTTAGAAAATTTGGAGTGAAGAGTGTGAGCAAGCTATGATGAAAATGTCTGCAGATAAATCATTCTTTATAACATGTTTATGGCTGCCATTTTTTTCTTTCAAATGGAGACTTTCTAAAGATTTTTAAATTGAACAGCAATTCAGTTAATGGTGTCCTTTGCACCATATGTTAAGTACATGTAAGCAAGTCAAGACTGATAAACTAGAAAGCTGCATTATTTAAGGAGAAAGTTATCTCAAATAATGTGCGAATAGTGAACATCTGTCTCTGCATCTACATGTTTTTCATTTTCTTTGGCTCTTTTTCCTTTTTTTTTTTTTTTTTTTGTTTGTTTGTTTTGTCCTAACTTGATTTGTCTGCCTTTGTTTTCTCTTATTTTATTTTATTTTATTTTATTATTATAACTTAGAAACTTTTATTTTTATTAACAAGAAACAGAAAGGGTTTGGATTCAGTTGGGTAAGATCATGGGCAGGATCTGAGAATAGTTGGGGGAGGAACAACTGTAATGAGAATATATTGTATAAAATATTTATTTTCAAAAGAAAATGAAAATAAGCAACAACAACAACAACAAAAACCTCTACTCAGTCAGGAAAGATCAATGTGATAATATAAATACCAAATAATGTCCATTGACACTTTGTTAGGGGTTGTACACCATTTTAAACATCTATCCTACATCAACTTATTTAATCTTCACAACTATTTTATGAAGAATAATTTAAAATTAACTCCGTTTAATGATGAATGTATGTTGTAGAATGCATTAGAGGTCACATGCCTGGTACAAGATAATAATGTTGTTTTCGGGACCAAGCCTACCTGCCTCTAAAGTCCTAGTCCCAACTATTGTTTAAAGGGATTTCTTGCTTATGCGGCATGGCAAGCACTTGTTCTGTCTCCAAACACATTGGGAATAAGTAGATCTTTAACAATATTTCTCAACCTTAGGACTACTATCACTAAAGGACTTATTTATTTTGCTTGTGGGAGATTATCCTGTTGATTGTATGCTAATCTGTATCTCCCAGGTCTCTGGGCATTAGATACTAATGGCATAAATTTTCACCCTTGAACTTCTGGCATCAAATCAATTCCTATTTAAAGAAGCTGGCTTATGAAACACACACACACAAATAAACAAAAAGCAACAACAAAGCAAACATTTGGTGTG
>JADRCH010000077.1:1637543-1776659 GCA_019843965.1 Rhynchomys soricoides | reverse complement strand
CTCCTGGCAGTAGCTGGGTGAGATATCCAGATCTACTGGGGAACTCATAAGACCATGACCAATACTGTTGGCCTAATTTTGGAACTGAGAAGAGATGCTCTAAAATATGAGAAAATATAGAAGGAAGAAGAAAATCAGAGAAGGGGGATTCAGTATTTGATTTTAGAAAGATTTCAAGTAAACTGTAAATGATGTTCATTGGAGCTCCTAGTTAATGTACTAAGATTGCTGATGGAAGCACTTAAATATTCTTCCTTGAAATTGTGCTATTTATGTCTCACTAAAGAACACTTTCCTGCGGTTTCATCCCCTTTACAACTAACCCTAATTTGCCAGGTTTCAAAGATCTCAAGAACCACCAGCACCACTGTTAGAGTCTACTCTCTTAGGAAGGCAGCTTCAGGCTAGATATTAGGCCCAGCAGAGCACTGCCATATACTTTCTAGAAAACTACTTCTACTGATCCAGGTTCCGTATTTACCCAGATGCCAAAGAAAATTGGTAAACATATCAGATAATGGTGATTCTGGGCAATCACTTTCTGTTCAGATAGGAAATTTCAAAGTAAATGCACATAACAGATAAAGAACTGACAGAGATTCACAAAACCAGCATTGGAATGGCAAACCATAAAGGCAAAGGTGTTACTTTGGCATACTTAAATAGGATTCAAACACATGAGTCTCCCTGGGCTTTATTCTTCTAACAAACTGGAAAACACATGCATTCAGAAACACTATGTGAGAAGGAACTCTAGGATGGAGAGTAAGAAAGGCTTGAGGAAGGTGAGCAGCAGAGAGAACAACCTACCAGCTCTTCTGTAAAGTGGATGATGACACTGCCAGGGCTGTGCTTCCAACATTAGCAGACTAAGCAAGAGAAGAACAAGACATATATAGAAGTTAGGCAAAGGCTAGCCTGGGGCTTCTTAGTCAATAGAGACTAAGTGTGTGAGCGCACACACACACACACACACACACACTCACACTCATATCACCCTACAACTAGCTATGAATATACAGGTGATTGCAAGTTTTTTTCTCTTTCCCCATATATATTGTGGGTAAAACACTCAGTAATTGTTGATGAAAAATATCCCTAATGTGTTGTGTGGGCATAACAGCATTCCAATATAAATGCAAAATGAAAGCATGAAGAGATGCCATCTTGAAGGATGTTCAGGCATAATCTGGACCTAGTCTGGGCAAAACTGGATGTGGGTTACTAGCCTTTGTAAATGTGTTTTTAATTGGAATGCCACTGTGCCAATGTACAACATCCATTTACCTATTGTGTGGCTGGTTTCTCACTAACATAGCAGAGGTTAGTTTACAGAACAATTATTCATTTTAAACAGTACTAGTTTTAAAGATCTAGATTTATTTATTTTTATTTCATGTGTAAGTAACCTACATGTATATGATTGCATTTGCATGATTTCCTAGTGCCCATGGAGGCCAAAAGAGAGCTTTTACCCTTCTTACAATCTAGTCTAGGCCTAGAACATTACTGAGTTACTGAGGAATAAGCTCACCCTTCCTAGTTCTTTCTGAACTCCAGTTGGCTGGTTCAACTCAACTGTTCTGGCTCAATCTTCTCTGCCAACTTAATCAAGCTTCTGTTCACTTCTCGGGAATTGGTCAGCTTGGCCTCAATCTAACCTTGGCAATCTATTCTAATCTTTTAGCTTCTGCTCATTTTCAGGCTCATTCTCTCTTTGCCTATGTCTAGCTTGTTTTCTCTACATTCTGTCTCTGTAAAGCTCTCTCAATAAAACTGCCTCCTTCTCCTCTCTGTGGTGCTCTACTCTCCCTCTCAACCCTTCTGTACTGCTTCCAGAAAACTACTACATTCCTGTGCTGTGCGCTCTTCTTCCTGTACTGTCTTTCTCTCCCTTCAGTAGCTCTCACCTTTCCTCTCTCTTCTTGTGAGAATAGGGCATATCCCATTTTGTCAAATCTTGCAATTAGACATAACTTTGAGATATGAACATTTCATTCTACAAACTAACTTCATTGTTTGAGATTAAAGGTGTGTTCCAAGGGCATGTCTGTATTCCAGCCAGAGGGATTAAACAGTCTCAGGGTTCATAGTGTGATCAAATATCCTGTAACATTGATGTGTTTATTTGTGATAGTGTGGTCACAGGTGGATATGTGTCCCAGGTACAGTACAAATGTAAAGGTGAACAAACAATGCGCAGGAGTCAGCTCTTTCCTTTCACCCAAAAAGTACCAGAAATTGACCTCAAGTAATTAGGATTGAATTTGAATGCATTTATCCAGTGAGTCACTTTGCTGCTACCATTATTTAAAGGGGAGATAGGGAGAGAGAGAGAGACAGAGAGACAGAGAGACAGAGACAGACAGAGACAAAGAGACAGAGACAGTGAGAAAAGACTGAGACACAGATGGAGAGACAGAGAGAGACAGAAACAGAGAGAGCATAGACAGAAGAGATAGAAAGAGATAGAGAGACAGAGAGAGAGAGAGAGAGAGAGAAAGAGAGAAAGAAAAAGGGACAGAGAGAGATGAACAGACAGAGAAGAGGGACTAATAGAGACAGTTTACAGACGTTGACTTTCTAGCTATAGCATGTAGGTTGCAGAGATTTATCTCAGTTTGTTGGCTTTGACAGCATGCTCCTCAATCCCTTTAGCTATTTTAAGAGGCCAATTTTCTGTGTACTTTAAGGTCAAATGTCTAAGACTAATTTATAGTGAAATTTTGGGTTTTTAAATTTATATGTTCAATCTATCATACTTACTAGAATTATGTAAATAAGAAATGAACCCTTAGGTGGGAGAGGGGTGATGTAGTATATAACATATGTGGTGTGAAAACAGAATGAGTATTTGGGGAAGGGAGAGTCAGGGACCCAGTGGGGCGTTAACCAAGACTGAGGATGTGGGAAACAGCTATGTGAAGGCTTACTACTTGGCAAGCCCACTTAAAAAATATAACTTTAAGAGAAAGAGGGGAGAAGGACAGGAGGGAGGAAAGACTGTTAGAAGATTAAAATTCTGCATATCTGGGGAAAGTTCATCACAGAAGCTATGAGTTACCAACCAAACACTTCAGTGTCAGGGGTGGGATATCCCAGCTTGAATTCTTGGTCAGGAAGATCACAGAGGCTCCCAGATAGTAAATACCCTTGCCAATCTTCTTCATTGTCCACCATAACTAGTTAATAAAATACTAAACCCAACATACATCATTACAAGATGAACAGAAAGCAAGCTGGAACAGAGCTAAAAATTTCCGCAATGCTAGTTTAGCTTTTATAGTGTCAAAGGTGCTATGCAGGCTGTTAATAGGAAGAAAGGAACAATGATCCTGTCTATCTGTGAACCCTATAATCTATGTTACCAACCTACAAGGTAAGATGTGATTAAAAAAAAAAATCTGTTTTAGGAAAAGGCAACTGCTGCTCTCTGCCTGATTTTGAGATTTGAGGCCCACTCCATAAGAAAATGTTCATACCTAGTAATGTATGCCTGCAAAAACAACCAAACAAATATGGCTGAGGTCTTAGGCCCTAGAGGCAAACTTACTGCTGGTGTTTCCATAAAGTTTCATATTGCCAAATGTTTCCTCATTATTTGTATTTAAGCACATAGACAAATGCTATTCCTAGGGCCAGAGAAACTTTTCTTTGCAATAAACAGTGGTGTGTACATAGATGTTTCACTGATGATGATGCTGAGAATAAGTGGTTGCTGACAACTCAGCCTTTGCAGGACTTTTATGCCACTTCCTCTGAGCCTTGTAAACCATTACAGAAGACAGAGCTCAAAGAATGTAACAGAGCAATCACAGGGAGAAAAGGGGGTTAAGAAATGCTCTTATCTGGGCCTGGCACAATCAGTGCAGATGTAGGTCTCACAGTGGCTGATGCTGTGTAATGTGTCTACACAAGACTGGGCCTGTAATGATTGATCTGAAATCAGGGAGCATCATATCACTCTCTGCCAAATTACTGACTATTGCTGTTGTTCTGGGTGAAACAGAGCCATTGTCTTCAGTCATATTCACACTTAGGAGCTTACTATGTCCAAAAGATACTTCCAAATCTATGGTCACACAATGGATGTTGCTTAAATGCAGTGGGTCTCGAAAGGACTTTCTGAATTAAAGCCAAAAATTGATAAGTAGGACCATCAAAATCCATAAATCTTCTATACAGATGAGGAAATACTTAAGTAAGAATCGCATAGTGCAGAAAAGAATCTTTGCTAGCTATACATGTGACAGTATAATAATCAGTATATATAAAGAACTCAAACAAAATAATGATTTAAGAGTACAAATAAATAACCCAGTTAAAATGGGATATGGGTCTAAACAGAGTGTTAGCAAAAAGATATAAAACTTCTAATAAACTTCTTAAAATGATTCATCATCCTTATCAATTAGGGAAATATAAATTAAAACAACTTTGACATATCATTGTATGGCATTACAATAGACAAGCAACAAAGCAACTAGAGGACTGACAACAAATGCTGAGATTCCAGGTATCACAAAGGACAATACTCTGCCACTGTTTTAGTTGTAATCTTCTGAAGACACTCAAGAAATCAACATGGAGAATTCTCAAATGCTAAAAATAAATCTATCATATGATCTAGCTGTACCCTTCCTTGGCATATGCTTAAAGAATTCTATATCCTACCTCACAGACACTTGGCCAACAACTCTTATTACTACTGTATTCACACAATCTAGGAACTATAAACAACTTAAATATACTTCAACTGATGAATTGATAGTGGAATTACAGTGTATATTTACATATATACAAGGGACTACTATCTAGCTGTAAAGAAAAATGAAATCATGAAAATTTTATGTAAATAGATCAAACTAGAAAATATTGTATTGAGTGAGGTAACTCAAATCCACAACGACAAATGTTCATGTTTTCTCTCATTTGTGGTTCTTAGCTCCAAATTTTGGCATAAGAATATCTAACCTGGGTAAGCACAGAAACCAAGAAGGTAAATGGGAATCACGAGGGATAACTCCCGAAACAAGAACAGTAGGGTGCAGGTGATATAAAGGGAAAATGGGACAAACAAAGGGAGAGTAAAGGAAGAGGGCAATTAAGGAGGAGGGGAGAAAAGGGTTAAATAACACTAAAGATGTTTGAATATGGATTCATTTTATTTCATATTCACCTGGAGTTACATATAATACATGGAACTATAGAGAGGAGGAAGTGGGGTAAGACAAAGAGAATATACGAAGATACACCACTTGGGGTGGGAGTGCCCCTAGAGCCACAGACTATCCAACAAAATCCCCAATTCCAGGCATGAGAAATATCCTTTCAAGTTAGGGTTCACGAAAGTCTAAGAGACTCAGAAAATCATTATAGTCTATTTCTTCTGCCTGTGGTCATCTCCCAGAAGTTGAAGGCAAGCCTTTTTTGTTGACACACCACATAGTTCAAATATAAAACTTGGAGAATTTAAACTGAATCTTTAAAATCTGTTCTATATCTGAAAACCAGCTTTCATAGTACCAGAATGTGATATACAAACTCCCAGTGGAAAAAAACTAGCAATTTTTCTACCCAGCTGTGAAACACAATGACCAGCATAGCAAGACATTCCTAAAGTTTCAAGAAAGTCACTATATCTTGAAATAACACACAGCTGTCTAATTGGACCTAAGGCTCAACCAAGAGGAGGTAAATGATAATAACTTACCCAACTATAGTGGCTGGGAAGATGATGGATCTTAGAGGAGAACATACTACCACCATTTTTCTACAGCCAATTTCCAACTTCATTCTGAATACTTATTGTTGTACTACAGATAAGAGTAGTAAACACCCCTCATCAAAGAAGCTTCTTTTTGCATCTATCGTAGTTAGGGATCACCCCTCATCAAAGAAGCTTCTTTTTGCATCTATCGTAGTTAGGGATTTATTGCTATGAAGAGACACCATAACCAAGGAAACTCTAATGAAGGAAAACATTTAATTGTGGCTGGGTTACAATTTCAGAAGTTTAGTCTGTTATCACCATGGTGGGAAGCATGGCAGCATCCAGGCAGACAAAGTGCTGGAAAAGGAGCTGAGAGTTCTATATCTTGATCTTCAGGCAACAGAAGGAGACAGTGTGTCACATTAGAAATAGCTTGAGCATAGGGGACCTCAAAGCCCACCCTCACAGTGACATATTTCCTCCAACAAGACACAATCCAGCAAGGTCACACCTCTTAATAATGCCACTCTTTATGGGCCAAGCATTCAAACACATGAATCTATAGAGGTCATTCCTATTCAAACCACCACAGCATCAGATCACATTAGAAAAAGCTATAACTAGTCAGTACATAAAAAGTGACAGAGTAGTTCTTAGCCTCAACTGACACATCTATAACACAAACCAAGGTATCAACATCTAAACAAACAAACATCTATACCCAAGGTTCAATGAACATCATGAAAGAGGAGACAAAACAATTTTGAGATATAGAGGACAAGGACATCTGCTATTGAATAGTGTTGTCTATATACTCCCCCTTTCCCTGCCTCCTCTTCTCCTCCCCTCTCCCTAACAGTTCTCCCCTCCCTCTGTCTCCTATGACTATTTTATTTCCTCTTTTAAGTGGGTCTGACTTCTTGTTTAACTTCTTTGGGTCTATGGATTGTAGCATGGGTATTCTGTACTTTATAATTAACATCTGCTTATCGGTGAGCACATTCCATGCCTGTCCTGTTGTGTCTGGGTTACCTTATTCGGGATGATATTTTCTAGTTCCATCCATTTGCCTGCAAAATTCATAATGTTTGTGTTTTTAACAGCTATATAGTATTCCATTGTGCAAATGAACCACATTTTCTGTATCCATTCTTCAGCTAAGGGACATCTAGGTTGCTTTCAGTTTCTGGCTATTACAAATAAAGCTGCTATGAACATAGTGGAGTGCATGTCTTTGGATTATGGTGGAGCATCTTTTGGGGAAATGCCCAGGAGTGGTATAGTTAGGTCTTCAGGAAGAACTACTTCAAATTTTCTGAGAAACAATCAGATTGATTTCCAGAGTGGTGGTACAAGTTTGCAGTCACACCAGCAATAGAAGAGTGTTTTGAGGCCCACCATTAGAGGAAGAGCTATAAGCAATTAATGACTGTTAAGAGAGGTAGAATTATTCTTCCCTAGGGAGGAGGTTCATAATTGGTTGGCCAATAGCAATCAGTCAATGTTAAAACATATATAGATATAACTAACATTAAATATACTTAGATTTTACTTATATATTAATGCATATGTGTATGACAACAATAATTTAAGAAAAGGACATAAATTAGAGGAGGACATGGGAGGAGTTGGCGAGAGAGGGTAATGTCAAAATATTTTAATTAAAATTAAACATAAAACTATCAATCAGACAAGTCACAAACATGGGAAAGGTAGTTGTGGAGAGTAGAGTAACACAATAGTGATAAGAGGTTTACAATAATCAGAATGAACTTTATATGCCCATAAAATTCTTACTTCAACAGAGGAATGGATACAGAAAATGTGGTACATTTATACAATGGAATACTACTCAGCTATTAAAAACGATGACTTCATGAAATTCTTAGGCAAATGGGTGGAACAAGAAAATATCATCATGAGTGATATAGCCCAATCACAAAAGAACACACATGGTATGCACTCGCTGATAAGTGATCAGAATACCCAAGATACAATTTACAGACCACATGAAGCTTAAGAAGAAAGAAGACCAAAGTGTGGATGCTTTAGTTCTTAAAAGGGGGAACAAAATACTCATAGGAGGAAATATGGAGACAAAGTGTGTAGCAGAGACTGAAGGAAAGGCCATCCAGAGACTGCCCCATCTGGGGATCCATATCATATACAGTCACCAAACCCAGACACTACTCTGGATGCCAAAAAGTATTTGCCGATAGGAGCCTGATATAGCTGTCAGAGGCAGATACTCTAAGCCAATTATTGTACTGAACACGGGGTCCCCAATGGAGGAGTTAGAGAAAGGACTGAAGGGCTAAAAGGGTTTGCAACCCTATAGGAAGAACAACAATATTAACCAACTAGACACCCCCGCCCCCCAGAGCTCCCAGGGACTAAACCACCAACAAAAGAGTACACATGGAGGGACCGATGGCTCCAGCTGAATATGTAGCAGAGGACAGTCTTGTTGGGCATTAATGGGAGGAGATGCCCATGGACCTGTGAAGGCTCGATTGGCCAGTGTAGGGCAATGACAGGGCAGGGAGGCAGAATTGTGTGGGTGGGTGGGGGAACACCATCATAGAAGCAGTCAAAGAGTGTATGGGATAGGGTGTTTCTGGGAGGGAGACTGGGAAAGGGGATATTTGAAATGTAAATTAAGGAAATATCTAATTAAAAAAATAAATAAGTAAATAGAAAACAGATTTAGCAAAAGGGTAATAAAAGGAGGTAAGTTTGCCAAGGGGACAATATTTTTATAAATAAGTATATGTGTATATATGTTTATAGGTTGGCATGCATACATGCATTATATACATATAATACATATATGTGTGTGTGTATATATATATATATATATATTCATCATTGGAACAATGAGATACATAAAAGAAATAATGGGCAGGAAAGAGGAAATAGAAAACAATACAACAACAATATGAGATTTCTGTACCCTACTTTTAACAATGACTTAACAATCAAAACGATGCATCAATAAAACACCAATCTTTACCTATACTTGAGGCTAGACTTTTAGACCTATCTTTCTGTCTACTCACAAGAGATTTAACCGAAGGCCATGCCCTGGTGAGTTCACTATCAGTGTACTATAGTTGCAGCCCTTTATATTTTTTCTAATAAATATGGTACACTGGGCTCAGAATATGGATCAATAGTAGAGCTTTGTCCATGGATGTATCTAATTAATGGAATGGAAACTAAAATGTATATGATTTTCCCAAGTGACAGAGAAAAAGTATCTGACAAGTTTATAACTTTTTTTTATTGTTGTTGTTGTTGTTGTTGTTGTTGTTGTTTGTTTGACTAAGATGTTAACATTTGGCTGCAGAAGGTCAACAGGTTTGTAAAAATTAGCAGATCAGGAAATACAAACAGAAACCACTATAAGGATAATTATTGTAATATATATATATATATATATATATATATATATATATATATATATATATAAAAGTATAGGGCAACTGAATCACAGGGAACAATTGGGACAAATTCAGGTCAGCAAAGCCATTATAAAAACAGCATAAGAGTTCTTGTAAAAATTAAAAATAGAACTATCATGCAATCACATACTTTTCTGGAGCTACATCAAAAGGGGACCAAAACTTCTTGTTCCTAAATTTGTTATCAAATTATTCCCAAGAGCCAGAATTAAGAAATAACCCATAACCAGTGATGGATGAAATGATAAACAAAATATGAGAAATATATAGTATCTGTCTTTCTATCTTAAATGGATGGATAGATAGATGAGAGATTGATAGATGATAGATGAATAAATGATTGATAGAGGATAGATAGATGATAGATAGATGTGTGTGAGATGGAAGGAGAAAGAAGATAAATAAACAGATGAGATCCTTTAAGAAGTTGTGATGGTATGGATGAACCAAGTGCACACTTTGCTAAATGAAATTAGGGAAGCAGAAAATACTACAGATCTCACTTTCATGTAGAGTATATGTGCACACAAATGCATACTGTTTATATATACTATGTATGCACCTATACAAAATACAGGGTTAGAGAATTAAACATGCATTACCATATGAATGAAAAGGTAGATAAAAATATAATTCAGAGAATAGAAAATGGAGATATATAGCATGAACAAATCTATGAATTTTGTCATTCTTTGTCAATATTCCACTATGAAATTTGAGGGACCATGAAGGATACTTCTAATATTAGTCTCTTTAATTTTTATCAATATATTAATTGATTACTTATTTAGTGTCTTCCCTATGACATATTCAGAGACATGCCATCATACTCTCACTTGTTTCACACAATCCTTAAAGTGACATGCAAGTAACCTAGGAAGTAACAGCAGCTACTCTGTGTCATAAGTCTACCTTTTTACTGAGCACTCAATCTGTGTTCCTGAATGTGTTACATTAGGCCACTTACTCCTTAAAACAGAGTTATACCCATAGACATCTGAACCAATGTCTTCAGACCCAGTGATCCCTGTCCATATCCATGGCCTGTTTTTTAATGGAGAATCTTAGCATTCACACAGCATGTTGTTTTTGAAGATCAAGTGCTTGAAAAGTGTCAAGTATATAATCTGTAGCTTCAAAATTTAACACATACAACTTATATGTTAAAACCGTCAAATTTAGCACTAACATCCAAACTATGATGTTTGGTTCAGAGGATAGAATACATGCTATAAGTAGCATATATAATTAGCTATACTTTGAACACTTGAAGAAACTAATACTGTACTATACTTTTCAACTGAGCTTCATTACTGGAAAACATGTTCAGGATGGAAAATATCAGAGCATGAGGGAGGGGCTACTTACTGACTATGTACAACTTGTCACTGAGGAAAAAAAATATTTTTTTCTAAAAAAGATGTATCTACTCAGCCTCAGAGAAGAGTACATTGTCAGTAACCTCAAATACCCCTTAATTACGGAGTGGTAATGAGCCCAATACTATATCAGCTCTCCTGTAAATACTCAAGAGCTGAAAAGTGTTTAAAAAGGCAATGCCATGTCATTCTCAGGAGACTTTATAAACAACAGCTGAAAATTATGGAGACTTCACCAAAGACCCTAGACATTGGGTAAAGAATCAAAATTAAAATTGATGATAAGATCAAACATGATTCTCTGCATTTATTGAAGAATAAAGCAGCTTAGTCTATAGAACCAGCTGATGTAGCGCTTTTGTTGTTGTTGTTGTTGTTGTTGATCTAATTGTTATATTTGTTTCCTAAGATTGCAAAATACAATGAGTTTCACCTTTAAGAATTTGAGTATCACTTCATTACTTTGAGAGAATAAATCACCATTATTTTTCCTTTACACATCCTGGATGTGTATGTGAGAAAGTCTTTGAAGATTCACTGTTCCAATAAAGAATGAGTAGAATGACCCAACCTTGACCTGTCAGCTCTTCAACTTTACCATTGTGTTAACTTTGCATTTTTCAATTTCCACTACTCAAAGTGACACCACTGCTCTCTTTCATAGCATATGCTTAGTGTAACTTCTGATCCCTGCATATGATGCATAAGTCCATTTTGATCTGACCTTCATCTCCTGCTCCCGCCTCCTTCTGTCCCACCACTGCAGGTGTTTCCTGCCTTCAAACTGCAGCTAATTGCACAGCTGATCTTTGACTCTCTGGCCAACCCTGTCTCCTATGCCTCAGAAGTTTCTTCTATGTGTACCTATACCAAACCTTGTGTACCTCTAACAAATCTTTCCTATAATCTAATTTGTATTATTTTCTTACTGTGTCCCAACTTCAATATTGTATGCAAGATATATTTATTCTTCTAAAAAAAACTATAGGAGGTTCATAATGTTATCTATCTCCATTTCTTAGACTTAGAAATTTTAAGTATCTCATTCAATGTGCCACAGGTAAGAAATTTTATAAATATATATATAATTTGAAACCAGGTATAATTCATTCTTGATATTCTGCTTTGACCAGATTTTTAAGTGTCACATTTCAATGGGGTGCTATATGCATATTCACTGTTCTTATCCTAAACATAGTCATCCCAGAAGTTTATTAAGATGTTGGACTTTGTTTCTCTTTTTGTTGCTGTGATAACATACCCTGACAACAGTAGCTCAAGGAATAAAGGGTGTTATTCAGTTCACATTTCCACGGTATAGTCGATTATAGCAGACAAGTCATGGCAGTAGAAGCTTGAAGCAGCCACAGTTGGGCTGCAGAGAGCAATAAGAACTCTGTTCCCCTTCTTCACTTATATTATAAAATGTCAGCAAGAGAATGGTGCCACCCACAGTGGATAGATTTTCTCATGTCAGTTAACAGAATCAAGACACTATCCCACTGCTTATCCAGACACCCATCTTGGTTAGTCTAGATTCCTTTGACAACAAAGATGCTTATTAGTACATATGGAGAAACTTTTCAAGAATGCTAAAGAATAATACCTCACAGAATTGCATGATCAGTCACTACAATGTTATAATATGCAGATATTCCTTTATTACAATTAGTATACATCTCCCAGAGAAAATATTGTAAGCTAAGACAATTACAACAGAAATGTTGATGAATATCTTTGTCTAGAAGCGTAAGTCAGTAGTGTGTCATGCATGTCCAGCATGGCAAACATTAAAATTGAAACTTTGACTTACACTTTCTCCTGAATGAGTACTGTATTCACAACATCAAACAGCTGATGTATGATGTATTTTTAATAAATACACTACTGTAAATAGGCAACTCATAACAACTCCTTATTAATTCTTTTATTCCTAAAAGATTAGTGACACCTGTGTAATAGTAAGAGCATCATGGAAAAACACATTTATCAAGTTTGGAAGCTGTGGTTTCAGCTGCATACTGTATCTTAGAGCCCATTCTCTCTCTTCTAATGTGTGTTGTTCCTTCCCTCACTCTTTTACTTCTCCCAACTCCATATCCTTACCCTGCTTAGTTTTCATCGCCCCTAATAGATAAAGGATGCTGCTTCTGTGCTCTTCCTTTTACATGGTTTCATATTCTAGTATGGAGTCCTTCTGATTTAGGGGTATCAATTCATGCAGTATAGCTGTGTGTGCTCTTGCATCTTTGTCTCCGGCTTAAGTTTGATTTCCTTCCTTTGTGTCACTGCTAGCATTTGCATACCACTTTCCTTGATGTAGAAAATAGCAGTTGGAGGTGAGCCATCCTGCTGTTTCCTCCCTGCTAGTAAATTTGTCCAGCTTCCTCCTGGAGCAAGCCTAACCCTTTTATGCTACTTCTACATGTGAAGGGGAGAGACTATTTCATTTGTAATTATTATTTTCAGGCTCTGTAATATCTATTTGGAGCCTTTCTGTTCCCATTACATCAGTTTCCTACCACCTAACTTATCCAAAGAGATTAAGTCATTCATTGGACCACAATCTCACACCAATCTTGTTAAAACATAAGAAAGGTCATTTCCAGACCCAGCCACACAGCCTTGAGGTATAGGTGACTAGTGACTTTTCAGCTTTACTTTATCTATGCAGACCTTGTCCTAGAAGCACCAAAGACGATATGCCTGCAAATTAATTTATTACTGTTTTAATGCCTTAGGCTTGATTCTTGGATTAGCATTTCACAACAGAATTTATTTACCAATGTAAGCATACACATCTCAGAGTTTGTTCTTTATCAGGAGAGAGAGAGAGCAGCAAACCAATCTATACGTTTCCCATTGGCCTTAAAATCAGAGCACATCAGGAGTGCCCTGTTAGATGAATTTATCAGCAGGGAAGCCTGCAGCTCATCAGCTTTCTGTTCCTCAAAAGTAGGTACTTACTGCAGTCAAGAGGAATTATTCCAAAGGATTTCTGGTCATGGGGATGTTTTCATTACTTTCAAAAATGTCAGAATGAGACAAAAGAAATGAATGTTATCATATTTATTTTCCCTTCCAATATTTTATTTGAATCAAAGCCTCTTGTTCTTCTATAATCTTTTAATTAATAGGTGAAAAATTACATGATCAACAAAATTAAATCTAATAGTCGTCTTTATTTATCAAATAAATAACAAAACAACAAAGAAAAGAGCAGGAATTTCACTGAAGACCTCACAGCAGCACAATATAGAAAATAGCAGGAAGTTCACTGAAGACCTCACAGCAGACCAATAGAGAAAAGAGAAGAAAATTCATGGAAATTGGCTTCTAATATGTTCAAGATCTTGTTTTTAAACTCTCAACAATTTGAATCTTTCCTGTCTTATTTTTCTATAGATACCAGTTCCTTTATTTTGTAAAAAGATGTCTCATAATTTAAATAACCTGTCTACTTCTTGTGGGTGACGAAAGAGCTGATGTTGAAAATGGAACTTTTTCCAGTTTTTAAGTAGTCTTCTAGTGGTTTCATTACCCAGGGCTCATTTGAACTGTGGTGAGGTAGGTGGGATTTTTATTCATAACTATATCTGAGAGGTTGATATGGGACATGAAAGGTAGCTGCACCTGGAGGCCAGAGGAGGGTGTCAGACTCCCTGAAACTGGAGTTACCAGCAGCCTGACATACCTGCTGGGATTTGAATTTGGATCCTCTGTATAATGCTTTGCATATGTTTGGCCCAGGGAGTGGCACTATTTGGCAGTATGGCCTTGTTGGAGTAGGTGTGTCACTGTGGGCTTGGGTTTTAATATCCTTGTCCTAGCTGCCTGGAAGCCAGACTTCTAACTGCCTTCAGATGAACATATAGAACTCCCAGCTCTTCCTGCACCACACCTACATGGACAAGACCATGCTCCCACATTGATGATAATGGACTCTACCTCTGAACCTGTAAGCCAGCCCCAATTAAATGTTGTCCTTAGAAGAGTTGCCTTGGTCATGGTGTCTGTTCACAGCAGTAAAATACTAACTAAGACACTCGGCAAGCATAGTGCATATAATACATCTTTTTTAACTGATGAGCCGTCAGCCCATCCTCTTAATGGGAGAATTTTTTAAAAATATATTATTCAACACATGGATGGACCCATGGTGCTGGCCACATATGCGGCAGAGGAGGGTCTTGTTAGACATCAGGGGGAGCAGAGGCTCTTGGGCCTGAGGGTGTTAGATGCCCCAGTATAGGAGTATGCCAAGGAGGGAAGACGAGATTGGATGGGTGGGTGGGTAAGGGAATACCCCCATAGTGGCAGGGGGAGGAGGGGGGAATGGGGAGGTCCAAAGGGGAGATGTGGAAAGGGGGAAACATTTGAAATGTAAACAAAGTATGAAAAAAATTTATATATGTGTGTGTGTGTGTGTGTGTGTGTGTGTGTGTGTATATATATATATATATATATATATATATATATATATATTTCTTTCAAACAATATAACCTGATCACAATTTTCCTTCCTCAATTCCTACCAGCTTGCCCTGCCTCCTTTCTCCCTCAAATTTATTCTTCCTCTGTTTCCCTTCAGAAAGGAGGAGGCTTCCAAGAGACAACAGCCAAACATGTCAAAAACAAGATGCAATAAAACAAGCCAAAATCCCTCATATGGAGGCTGGAAAAGGCAAACCAATAGGAGGAAGAGCATCCCCCCAAAAAAAACAAAAACAAAACAAACAAACAAACAAAAAAAACAGACACAACCACTCCCACTACTAGGAATCCCACAAAAATTACAAGTTAACAGCCATAGCATATGTTCAAAGGACTTGGTGCAGACCCATGCATGCTTCCTGCTTGCTGCTTCAGTTTTTGTGAAGCATCCTACTTAGTTGCGTTATTGGAACATATTGTCCTGGTGTGCAGTTCACAGAAAAACGAATGTCTCATGTCTTATCTCATTTATGGATGTTATCTTGACCCTTCAGATAACTGTGTTATATTTGGAATACTCTTAGAATTTGGAAAGTTCTTAAGGGACCATGAAAGAAAAAATTTCAAGGGAGAAGAAATTTATCCTTGGACCACAGTGGTCCAAGGATAAATAATAGAGCAAGAAGAATTAAATGACATGGGGGATTGAGACAGTAGGGTAGAGAAGGGAATATGTGGATGGATAAGTAACATTAAAAATATTAAAAAGGTCATATGGTAACTCACTATCACAGAGACTTCTTTAAATACACAACACACATAATTAGAAAGAACTTATTTGACCAACACAAATAGGATGGCAGGGATTTTTATTGTTTTTGTTGCTTTGTTTTCTTTTTCTTTCTTTTAATACAGACAAAAATCATTAAGTTGGATAGATATGAAGGAGGGGAAGGCTCTGGAAGAAGCTGGAGGATAGAAAAATACAATCAAAATATATTGTATGTCATTCTCAAAGAATAACTGGAAACATAAACTGTTTAACTGAAGTTTCCTTATAATGGCAGAAATGTTCCTATTAGACACCATAGGCTAATAAATGAAAATCTCAGTACTAGCAAAGTATGGTTTTTGGAGCTGCTGGCCACTAACGTCCCATAGACCACAAAACATTACAGGATTTTGCTATTGAACCCTTCTGAACTCAAAAGACTCTATTGTTAAAATGGTAACATACTTGATATGCCATAATCCCTGGGAGATAACCTACTACTATTATTTTGCTAAGTGTGTATAGTATTAAATTAACACGTAACGACTAATTGCTGAACCCATACATTAGTGCATTTTTCAATCCTCACTAGGGAAGGTTCCTTTTGAAGTAAAAGAGACTAATACAGAGACCCACAATTAGTCAAGGGAGAAGACAATGTTTTCCAGACACAACAAGGCATACTTCACAGCAGTTATGACATGACAGTACAGACAGAACCTATGCAAGTTGAGACAGGAAAAATTGCAGCATAGAGATGGGAGAAAGGCACAAAGTCCCACCTAGCTAAGGTGATATTGGTAATTGATAACTGCTGGAAGAAGAGGAGTCTGCTTTCCTTAAAGGAGGGGTCCCTGAGAGTTTGTCCTTGCTCCAGTGGAAGGTTATACCTCTCTGTATAAACAGCACAAACTACACTTAATAGCTTAAATTTTAAAAATAAAAAAGAGAACACAAAATTGGGTGGGTAAGGGAGGGGACTGAATTGGGAGGAGGAAGGGAAATATGATAAAAATACATTGTACAAAATCTTCAAAGAACTAATAAAAATGAGAAAAATATCAACAACGCATAGTCTGTGAGTATGACAACTTCAAAGACAAATCATCTGTATAATTTTTTTGCCCAGACTTACATATAATCTCAATTTTTAAAAAATCAGATGAATCTAAATAGAGGGATCTGTCTGACAATATACCTCAAATGTGAAGAAATCATGAAAATGAAGAAGTATAACAGGAGTACTAAAGATTCTAATAGATAAAAGGAATTTGAAAGCCAATTAACTGTATCTGAAACAAAGATACTATTACATAAGTTTGCAAGATCCAATTGAAGTTATAGAGAGGGAGAGAAGTACCTCACTGTTCAAATCTTAATTTATACAAGTTATGTTTACAGTATGGAGAAATTAAGAGGAAATAATGGAATAGTTCTGAATTATTTTTCCATGATTTTAAAATGCAAAAGTATTTAGAAATAAGTTTAAAAATATTTATGTATTAACATTGTATTTCAAAGGCAGATGTCAGAAAAAGGAAACAAAAGACACTTTTAAAATCAAAGAATCCATATGATAATGAGGAAAATTTGAAAACAATAAAGAAAACAAATGACTCTGTCATTATTGGACAAAGTAGACTTAAAAGAAATTACCAAAGGCAAAATGACTCTTTTGTAATGATAAATGTATCAATGTCAAAATCTGTATTGTGACTAAAAATGTTTATTCAGATGTCTCACAATAAATTTTATCAGTACATCAGTGTAAAATGCTATGTATAATAATAACCCACATCATCATAAACACATGATTGTGTAGGACCCTCAGTAATTTTTAATAGTGCTTAATTTAAGAACCAAATACACAAAGGAATTTGAAAAACTTTGAACAGTCCAAAAGAGAACCCATATTTAATGAAATATTTAAGGAACTTCAAAGGAGTTGATAAGAAAATTCAGTGTAAAAAAAAAAGTATTAGTATATCAAGACTCACTTAACATGTCCTTTCAGTATACAAAGTAAAATACAAAGAGTTCTATACGGCTCATATAGTTAACTATGAAAAAATAAAAGCTATAAATCTTTAGAAGCAAATGTTTCAAACTATGTAATATTAGAAGAAAGGAAGGGTTCTAAGGACACAGAAAGCATCACTAATAAAAGAGAATAAATGATAAATTTATCAAAATTAATTTTCTTTCTTTCTAAATTTGCCTTTACGAAATAAGACACTCAATGGAAGAAAAATTTACAATACTGGTATCTTATTTTAAAATGTACCTATGTAAAAAAAAAAAAAGAAAAGAAAAGAAAAAAGAAACATGTAAAGCAGTACAGTTGGAGCCAGAAAACATCCCAGCAAGGACAGGAGGTAGACACCAGGCCTCATCCCTACCATGGAGCTGTTATCATTGATATTGGCTGGGAGAGGAACAGTCCGTTTTCTTTAAGAGTGTGGCCCTTTAAGGCTGACCACACTCTAGGGGAAGGGCATACATCCAAAAGAATATGAGAACACAAAGGTTTTTTTGGTGACTAAAGACAAGAAAGGAACAGGGAATAGGACACAAAACTAGCTGGAAAGTGTGAGATCCACAGATCTGTGTGATATGTATCAGAAAATAAATATGATCAAAACACATTGTATGAAAGTCTCAGCAAACTAATAAAAATGAGAAAAAGGAAATTCACACACAAAATATATTGTATGTATCTATAAAGGTATAACCAAAGACCAAATAAAATTAACAAAATATTTAATATCACTATACAAGTGAAGAAAGGTAAGTGTCAAATAATCACATCAAGACAATTCAACCATCATTAGTCACTGCAAATGACAAACTAAAGCAAAAATGAAATAAATTCACAGAATGACAAAACTAAAACTATTTATATCAAGTCTGGCGGTAGAACTCCCTTCTACTGATGATGGGATTTGAGCATGGTACAGCAACATTCAAAATGCACTTGCTGGTTTTGTAGAATTGATAAGCATAAACTTAGCACATGGATCAGCTGCTCTACTTGAGTATTGTCACAAGAAAACTAAGACAGAGAATTAGGTAGGTCTTGTACGAAAATATTAACAATATTTTAATTAAAAAATTTAAAACAGCAAGCAACTCAGATGTCATTCAACATCTGAATGGCTATAAAAAAAAATGACATTTTCATAATAAGGAATATTCTTCAGAAAAAATGACTACCGATAGACAGAAAGGCATGAAAACCTAAAATAACTTCCTTGTGTAGAGAACACAAAGGGTGTTTGCTGCATGAATGCATTTGTATACATTACTAAAAGTGTTAATTTGCATCATTAAAAATAAAAAAATTAAAAAGAACCAGATCAACTAAAAACAAATAAAAAACAAAATCAAACAAAAAATTCTTGCCTAGAGCAACAAAATGAGACTCGGCAACTGGTCAACAGAATGCAGCAAATCTCTTGTGTATGATGGCAGTATTTGACTGTGGAATAAATTCACAGGCAAATGCCAGTATTACACTCATTAAGATGTTTGCAGTATGTTGCATGTAACATTGATATGCATGAAAATAAAGTCAGTAGGTAGCCAGTAGGACAATGCTTTCTAGCATTCATAAAACCCTGTGTCTAATCCTCAGCATCACACATATACACGCACACACATGCACACACACATGCACACACACATGCACACACACGCACACACACACACACACACACACATTGGTTAAAGCTACAAACATATATTACTTCTCCACCAACTAATTCACGTTAGCCTTCCTATGTGGTACAAAATAAATGATGAATATCTTGACTATTCATATTCTGAAACTATAAAGAACATCACAATCAAACATGATGAGGCCTTATTAAGACCCCCTGTTGTGAGAGGGTGGCTTACCTTTTCTTTCTCTGTATAATTTCAAAAATATTATTACAATGCTCTAAATCTGATTCGATTATCTAAACCCAGTTCAGATACAGTTCTCAGATTTCTCTGTTAATTCTGAAGTGCAGAATTTAAGAGGGGCTATTTGATAATAAACAGTACATGGAAAATAGAATCAGCACATTAAACCAAGAGTCCACTTAAACAATCATTTATACTTAGGTTACATAAGGATTAGTAAAAACCTAATATAAACTAAGCCTTACAATGATTTAACAGTCTTTAATAAATTTTTTAAAAGATCTACTTTCTCTTCCGTTTATCATCCTTTTATTTGGATCTACATCTTGCCTAGTATTTGGGGACGACCTCAAGGGCACAAGCAATATTTTATTCAGAAACTCTTTGGAAGAGTATTAAAGAAGTCACTAATTCACTACTTAGGGAAGAATAAAAATGGTTTCTAGTGTTATGTCTGTCAGCTGAAAGGTGGAAAAGTCTACCTTAATTCTTCTTGCTGATGTGGGCCTGGTAGACAAAGGGAAATGCCATATTAGATTGGAGAGCATACTTCTCCTTTACATTGGGCTTTTTTTTTCTTATATTTTTTATGTGTAACTTATGTAAATGTCATATGAGTAGGTACATTTAAAATCATTACAGACTTACTGTCAATTGTGTGCTTTGCAATTGCTCACAATTCAAAGAATCTCTTGGCTGATTCGAAGATTTAGCTCAAACCCACCTGGGGTAGAGGAATATTGCTGGAAGAAGGCCATGACCACTGGTAGGATTGCCATGCTTCCGTGAGAGGCCTCAGACACCAATGGGCATCATTAACAGGATTTAGACAGTATTTCATGAGAAGACATGAGTTCGTCAGAGTTGGTTCATGAGAGAGTTGGATGAGGGGCATGTGATAAATGAAAGTGAGACATGCGATCATATTTTATTGTACACCTGTATGACATCCTCAATGATTTTAGAAGCTTTAGAAAGTAAGAAACTTAGTTCTTGGTACTCTTGTTTTCCCTCACTTACTGAACATAGCAGAAATCAGAAGAGTCAGCTCAGTCTTGTTATTTCTGCAAATCAAAATTGGTAAGAGGAAGGAATCACTACAGAGGATTGCAGATGTTAACAATGTAGTGAGAACATGCAGTGTGTCTCTCTCAGTATGGTTTACATCACTCAGTCTAGTATTTTTTTAATTTCATCACTTACCTGTAGATTTCTTTTTTCTTTACAGATATACAGAATTCTATTGTGAGATATATATATATATATATATATATATATATATATATATGTTCATAAATTAGAAGACATTTGGGTCCTTTTCCTTTTGTAGCTATCATGAATAAAGTGGCAATAAATTTTGCTGAGCAGGTAATCTGTTAAGTAGGGTGTCATGTCTTTGGGCTGATGCTAAGGAGTAGTGCTTCTTGTCATATGGTAGATCTACCTTTAGCTATTTGAGAATTCTTAGTACTGATTTCAAGAGTCGCTCACCAGTTTGCAATCCAACAAACAGTAAATCTGTGTTCCTCTTTCCTCACACCCTCTCCAGAATTTATTCAGCTGTTTCCTCGATCTAGCTATTCCATCTGGGATGAAATATCAAAGTAGATTTGATTTGCATTTCCATAATTACCAAGTATTTTGAATACTTTTAAAAATATTTTTTAACCCTCTTTATTTTTTCTTTTGAGAATCCTCTGTTCAGATACATAGTCCATTATTTATTTGGATCATTTATTTTCTTGAGCCCTTTATTTTCAGTTATTAATATATTCTGGATTAATTCCCTATCACATATATGGGTGGCAAAGATTCTCTCTCACTCTGTGGGATTCCTCAACACTCAATTGTTTCCTTGACTGCACATAAGATTTTGAGCATTCCCAGGTACAATTTGTCAATGGTTTGCCTTAACTCCTGAGTAAACAGTCTTATTCAGAAAGTCCTTCCCCGCAAATATATGGTGCTGTCTATTGTTGTTCAACTCTACAGATTTCACATTGAGCTTTTTGATGCTAGTGTGTGTGTGTGTGTGTGTGTGTGTGTGTGTGTGTGTGTGAACTAATAATCTACTAGATTATGTGTGAATTCAATTCCTTTACATGGGAAGATCCAGTTTTCCTGGCACCATATATTGAAGATGCTTTTTTCTCCATGTATATTTTTTGGCAATTTTGACTACTACAGTTACATGTACTCAATTTTTTTTTTGGTATTTATATAATATTCCATTGGTCTGCATGTGTATTTTTGTGCTAATATCATGCTGCTTTTTGTTACTATAGGTCTGCAATAGAACTTGAACTCTGGTACAGATAATTCTCTAGAACTTTCCCTTTTGCTCAGTATTGTTTAGCTAACAGGGATTTTGTTTGTTTGTTTCCATGTGAATTGGAGGATTTTATTTTCTATTTCTGTGATGAATTTTGGTTGTATGGTCATTTTCACTGTATTAGTTTTACAAATCCATGAGACTGGGAGGTCAGTCTTCTCATGTCTTTCTCTGTCTTCAAAAAATGTATCATTTTCACTGTAAAGGTCTTCCACCTCCTGGGGTAGGTTGTTTCCTATACAATTTTGAGGCTAGTGTGAATGCAATGGTTCCAAGATCTCTGTTAGTGGGATTATTATGGTTATATAGAAAGGCAGCTGGTTTGTGTAAGTTGATTTTGTACAGTCCCTTTTTGAAAGGGTCAACCACATCTATAAATTTCCTGGTGAAAAATTAGGAGGGGGATCTTATGTGTATAATATCATAACATCTTTAAATAGGTATTATTTTAATTATTCTTTCCTTTTAGTATCCCATTAGTTTTGTTTTCTTGACTTACTGTATTAATACCGAATGAGGTAATCGACTCAGAAAGACAAATGCTGCATATCCATTCTTCCTTGTGAGCCTTAGCTTTGAATCTTCAAATTTGGGTATAATACAATCTGAAGTAACAACAGAAACTAGAAAAGTAGAAAAAGCCCATGGATGTGGTACTGTGAAGAGGAAAATAGGGAAGATTTTTTTTTTTTTTTTTTTTACTGGTAAGGGAGGAAGATAATACAAACAGATGGAGATACTTGAAAATGTCATAAGGAAACATTCTTCATAAGCTTGTGTAAATTACATATAATATATATGTGTGTTTGTATCAACATATGCATGTGACTATATATGTGGATATAGATATAGACAGATCATAAATAGAGGATAAATAAATAGATAACAGATAGACAGCTAGATGATAAATAGATAAAAAGATGGGTAGGTAGAAAGATAGATAGATAGATAGATAGATAGATAGATAGATAGATAGATTAAATGTAGGTATAGCTCAAGGGTAATTTTAATTGAAACAAGGAAGGTAAAGTTAGTTTGTAGAAGGAAGCAGCCATGTTTGAGAGTGATGTCTTTTGAGTGGCAGACAAAGTGACGAATCAGAGAAAGATCTGACAGAATAGGAAATGTCCAACTCTCATGAAAAGATAAAGGAAAGGGAGCTGAAAGGAGCAGTGAAGAGAAAGAGGAGGCAGGTTTTATCAGGTATCTTAGAGAGGCAAATTGAAAAATGAACAAGCTATAGAATAATAAGGAGGCAAAAGATTAGAACAGATTGATAAAGTTAGTTCGAGGACAAGCAGACCAATTCAGAGAAGCTGAGAGAAGCAAGTTTGAATCAATCAGCCTGAAGAGCAGTTGAGCTAGAGCAGATGAGTTGAACCATCTGGCCAGAGATCAGAAAGAACTAGGAAAAAGTTAGCTTATTCAGCAGTAAGTCTCAGAGGCTGAAAAGCTTCTAGGCCTAGACTAGATTGCACAGGGGCTAAAAGGTTCCAGGTCTGCCCTGTTAGCAGACAGAGGCAGTAAGCTTTGGAGACAGTAACTACAACAGGAGAACAAAGTTATTTTCATAATTCATTGTGTGAGAAATATTTGGCTGTGGGTCTCTGTATTTGTTCTCATCTGTTACAAAAAGCTACAGTTTTACCTACAGCGTTACAACTTTAACGAAAACGCCACAGAAAACACAGCACAATGTGCATTGCCTTGTGTTCCTCTCGATTTTACTAACGAGAAAAGTTTTATTTTTATTTGTCCAATACATTACACCTGAAAATAATGTCCTTTAACAAGGCTTTCATCAAAAACACAGAACAATGCCCATTGTGTGGATTTTCGTTTCTTCTAACGACACAAGCTATAGTTTTACTGCATTACAAGTGAAAGACATGAGCTTTACGATAGACTAGGAAAGTTAGTTTTACTTAGTACCTTACAAGTGAATGAAATGTACTTTCACATAGACACGACAAAAAACACAATAAAAAGTGCCATGCCATTTGTTGCTCTCAGTCCTAGTAACTAGAAACGTGTTAGTTTATTAACCAATACATCACACTTGAATGTGATATATATGTAATCTATTGCATTACTACCCCTCCAATTGACTATAATTTTAGCTGTCTCTCTTGGTAATTGATTCCTTGTACCCCCATTTCCCTCACACTATTCTCTTGATCCTCCAGTTCTAGTCCCCACCATCCATCCATAACTACCATCTTTTCTGAAGGAGATCATTCTGTCTCCCCTAGTTCCTTACTCTAGATCTAAACTCTGTGTTTGTGCTGATTGTTGCTTTGTTATCACTGATTTACAGCTAATATCCATGTATAAACAAACACATACCATATTTGTCTTTGTGGGTCTAAGATATCACCTTCAGGATGATTTCTTTCTAGTTACATTCATTTACCATTTTATTTCTTAATGTTTAACTAATATTTCATTATGTAAATGTACCATATTTTCTTTGTCTAATCTTCTATTTAGGGATATATAGGTTGTTTCTCATTTCTGGCTATTATGAATAGAGCAGCAATGAATATGGCTGAGCAATTTTCTCTTCAACTGTAACTCTTAAAGTGCCCTATGTTCAGCTTTTATGTGGCATCGGAGAAGTATTTAAAATAAAGATGTGTATCCATAGGTGGTTTAGCTAAAACATTTTGAAGATCCAATATTCATAGTATAAAATATTAAAAACACTAAAATTAACACAAAAATATGTTTGTGACATGAAAAACTGATCATTTGTTAAAGATAGAAAGTATCTATAACTCATCATTAATTTATTAAGAAACAGAGGCCCAATGTCTAAACATTGTTACAAAATTGTAAACAACATGTTATTTTGCAGAACGCAATATGCCATGTATTCTAGAATCACACTGGTTCAGTGATTACCAGTTTCTAAAACTTATCTTAACCATGTAATTTGTAAAGCATCGTGTAGATTTTCACTGTTCTCGGTCACAGGACACAGTGAAGATGGAGATTTTCTTGGAGTGTGAAGGATCTTTATGGGGTATACTGGCAGATTATAGGGCTTTTCAATAAGTTAAAAATGTCAGTCATTGTGATATCTAAACTGTAGCATATCTTATATCACAGAAGATACTCCATGTTTGTAGCTACTGTCTCCAGTGGCTTTTGTCCTGTTTTCCATTTAGATATCACTGGTTTCTAGAGCTCTTGAACTTGAAGAAGGTTAGACAGCTCACTGCTGGAGCAGTTTGTGAGCATCAGCAGATTTCACTTGTAATTTCATTGATCCCTCTGTGCTCACTGTTTGCAAACCAGCTGAAGCACTGTTTCCCCACAGCTACTGATCTCAGTAGCATTGATTTTTCCCCCCTCTTTACATTAACATAGCATTACTCCTTTAATGGGCAATAAATGACTGGATATAAATACAATCAGGGCAGCAACAACAAAAGGAAAACGTCAGACTTGTTTTTATTTAAGGGATTCTTTCCATTAATATTTGCCTAAAATTATAACGCATATTATTGACAAAATGTAATGTGATTTTGTTTTGAATGCATTTTCTTCATTTGTAGATATATGGTAACTGCCAAGTGGCTTTTTCTTCTGGACGCATTAAGAAAAGTAATACAATAACAGTGCTTTTATAGATACTATAAACTTATACTATTACCTTAGTACATCTATATTCTTTTCATGGAAAAAATAAAAATAAATGTTTATATTTTGCTTTACCTATGCTGACAATGAAAACATTTCAGATTGTGTCCGTTGTCTAACAAAGGCCTTTTGGAGCCTCATTTATTTCAATAAAAATGTAAAAAAAAAGAAAAAAAGTTCCTGATCATTTATATACGAGCTATACCTATACCAAAAATAAAAAATATAACTTTACCCATTTTTCAATGTATGTTTTAAATGTCTTATTATGTGTGTTCAGAGTGAACACCACTTAGAAATGATCTATCAAAGATATTTTATGAAACTAGAGTATATAAATAGTATCTTCCAGATAGGTTATGAACCCTATTTAAAGCTGATGATGCATATACATGCTTTAAGTGCAGAAAGAGGTGAAAAGATACTTTAAAGAAGACTATCATCATTAACTACCAGTAATTTCAACTTGGAGATAAACAAGGTAGACATTGGACATTTTTAAAGATTTAAATATATGACAGATATCTATTTGATGAATTATATATAACAGTTCTCTTCTATATAACATAATCTCTAATACCAACTCAATCTTTTTTCTTTTTGTATGTTGTCTTTCGGAAGCAATTTCTTTAGTTTCTTTATCTTAACACTTTGACATTCATGGTATTAAATCCTTATAAAATTCCAAAGAATCCAAAATGCTCTATATATTATCTGTATTTTAGCCCTTATTTAAATACTATATTTATTTTCTCAATATTTTCATCAACTTTGAAATTCCACTGGGATTCAGGCATCATTTAATTATCAAATATATGCTAATAAGCATTTAATTTTTTTACTAGTTGTTGTTTGGTATTTTGCAAACCATGTTTTCTCTTTTAAACATCTGGGACTTCATAAAAGTTATAAGTGTGGATTTGAAGTAAAAATCACTAGACACAGTGACAGAAATAAAGAAAATACTTTGAATGTAGATCGTACATTTCAGGAAGCTCTTACATTTACATGTTCTTTTTGTCACCGTTGCATGCAAGTATATTTACTCATCCATTTCCGTGAAAAGTATTTTCCTAAAGTTCTGCCACTGCTGACAGCTTCTCACCCAATGTCTACCCCTCCCTTACACCTCTGATTCACCTTGACACACATTTGCTCTATCCTACTCCTATGACATTGTCCATAGCAGCATCTAGAAAAACAGGTGAGCCTCATTGACTACGAGCATTGCTTCTGTCTGCAGCACAGTCTTCCTGCTGTCCTCATCTATTCTGCTACCTTCTGTGTGTCACAACATTTTAAGATTTATTAAGTGATTTTTAAATAAAACAAACACTCAAAGTTTTGTCTTGATAACCAAAAGAAAGTCATAATAATTGGACTTTCTCTCTTTGAATTCCATGGCTTTAGATTTAGGGGATGAGGAAATACTTAGAGAATGACCTCCCTTACAGCTAATTTTAGGAAGCAATGGGCAGGTAAGAAGAAGTAACTTTCTTTTTAAATTTTCATACTATCTGTATTTACTTATCATTATGCAAATTGTTACTCAAGGAACAAAGAGATGGTACATTAAAATGGTCTATGTGATCTAGTAAGATCTCTAAAACTTTCTAATATATCAAGTAAAGTATCCGTTCTGCTATCTAGATGATAAAGACATTCAAACCACAGGAAACTACTTTTGTTACAGTGAAACATTTCTTCATTACTCCACAGACAAGCTTATTGCCACTGAAAATAATGTTATGGATATTAAAAATAAAGAACATCATAGAAACTTTGTTTTCAGGATTCTCTTAATAAATCTACCAATTACATACATCTGTTCACTAGAAGTCAGAGGTAACTAAGTCATATCCTCAGTCTGAGAAACTTACAATCCAACAGATGTTGCATATACTAATCAATTGATTAGCGGTGGTGGTTAAAAATATTCTAGGACTAATGAAACACTTCCATTGACTGTAACTTTTATTGACTGTATCACAAATATGGTCTACTATTTTTACATTGTTGATATAGAGAACACTAATCCAACAAGTCTTCCTAAATTAATGGGCTGTTGGCATTAAAAAGGTTTCATGTTCATAAACATGCATTGGAATCCTACATGTTTTGCCTATTGACTAAAATGCTAAAACTCTATCAAAGAATTGTAAAGATATCTATGGGCAAGAATAGAGAATTGTTAGTTCTGGACAATGCTCTCCCCAGAAGATCTTGCCCCATTTTGCCATCAGTGAAAAAAATAAGCCTTTGCCATACTATGCCTCACAGATAATTGTTTTTTCTTCCTTGAATTAATTATACATAGTAACATTCAATGATTCTGTTATAACTTAGAGTCCTGTGATAAATTGAAAAGTCATACATCTGTAGAGCCACATATGTTAGGTACAGAGTATGGGGGTAGCGATAGATAGGTCTCCATAGAAATGGGAAATAAAATACATATGTATTGATGGAGGGAGATGCTGGAACAGGAGGAGCAAGCAGGGATAGAAAAAGTAAAAGGGTTTAGGAAATAGGATAGAGACAGTTAAAGGTCATTTAAGGGACAGCATGGAAATCCAATACCGTAGAAGTTTTCTAAAATATATATATAAATGAAGGTGGTCTAAATGAAAGCACCAAATAATGGGGAAGACAGAGTCCCAATTGACCATTTCTCATCAGCAAATGAATATTCCTGTATTAGGTTTGGGCTACATGTAATTGAATTGTTAACATAAGGGTCCCAGAAATTCCCCCAAACAACCCAGACTGATGCCAACACTGTAGGTTGCTCTTCACAAACTGATAGAAAGGCTCTATTGCTGAAGACAGCTGCACTATGGAGAATTATGATGCTAGCTTACCCTAGCCACCTAGAAGGCATGCACTATGGGTTTTTTCAGATTAGAGTCGATAGCTCCTGGGGAACAATGTGCCTTCCAGTTTCTGAGAGACCAATGCACTCCCACAGGCAGTAAAGTATTAAGGCTACTTTGTATTTCTCTGTATGTTCTCTTGGAGGTAAAGGAGGCATGGAAGCTTAATAAGACAACTGGTCTTAGACATTAACTTTTTGTAGCCTGTGTAGCTTGCAAATGCCACTGTATCCTGGCAACTATAACAGTATTGACCCTAGGAAATGCAATTATATTATTTTTTTGATGAAGGTATAAAATGTCTGATTGTTCTCCATAAAATTGTCACAGCCTCAGTCTTGTGCTCCCTCCAACAAGCCTGGCTTAATCTCTATAGGCCATTCTAGGGAAGTTTGGTAAGAAAAGATGGGCACTTACATTTCACAGCTCATTGAATTTGGAGATACTGAGCTGGTGCCATAGAGCCTTCATCTCTACGTTACAGTATCTGTTATACAAGAAGGTACTCTGCAGGTGATCAAAAGAGAAATATAAGCACCAAACCAGCCACAAACACTGTGATCTACAATGTTGCAAATATGCTAAAAAGATATGCCTGAAAAATATTCTAAGACAATGGAGGTACAAAGCTTGAGGGGTACCCAACACTACCTGGGTGGCCAAGAACACTAGACTAGATATTCCAGGGACCTAGCTTAAAACCAAATACTACTGTCATTATAAAATAAATGAATAAAAATAAGCCAACTTACTCTAAGTGACTTTCTTCTATATTCATAGATCAATGCCTTTCTCATTCATCCTGAACGAAGCTCCTTTCTGCACTTTATAGAAACAAATACAGAGATCACCAGCTAGATGTTATGCAGAGCATAAGAGTCCATGGGATACTCAGCCCTAAATGGAAGTCTCCATTAAATCCCTCCCTTTGGAATTCAGTAAAGAAGAGGCAGAAAAAGGACTCTGAGAGCCAGAGGTGATGGAGAACACCAAACAAAACCAAGGCTCTCTAAATCAACATGATTAAATCTGATATGAACTCATTGAGACTGAGACAGCTTGCTCAAGTACTGCACAGGGCTGTTCCAGTTGAGCTATTCATGTTGAAAGGAGATCCCCCCATTCCTAATCCAGAAGTAATCTCAAATTGATAATCCCTTCAAATGAAAATTCACTTGCCCACAAGAGAGTCTCAGTGGGGAAACAAACTACTTAACTGCAGTAGTAGTTTTCCAATAGACAATGAACTCAGTGACATCTTTAGAGGTTCCTTGTCTTAAAATGTGGTGTCAAGGCTCTCCTTTTAAAAATTATCCTATTATTTGTATTTTAATTTAATGTCATTTATATTTTTATTCCACAGGTCCTTTGTATATGTAGTATTTCTTCCAGTTTAGTGTTTTTATGAGATTTTAGTGTTTTTATGGGATTTCCAAGTGTATGAACTAGTGGGTCTGATTCTTGTGCCTTCTTTTAGTATCTTTTCCTTTTATTTGTTTGTTTTATCCAATTCTGATGTGTTAGTTTTTGTTTCCTCTTACAATAGTTTTGTTATATTTTATTTTATTTATTAATCCATGTAAGCTGTTGGTGTTTTCTAATGAGAGACAAAAAGAGAGTGAATACAGGTGAGAAGAAAGGAACTATGAGGAGTAGAGGGAGGGAAAGCTGTAATCAGGATATACTAAAAGAGAAAAATATTTATTTTCAATAAAAGGGAATACAAAATAAAGAAGAAGCCTCACATGAGCATTAGGTAAGAGGCAAAGCTTTTGTATCTTTCATGATTCTTCATTAAAAGTCATGTAGTAATATTTGGTTGCAATTTTATGCAGTCTACAAAGGTAGATAATCAAGCCTAAACTTATTAAATACCAATTATAGGATGAATATCTAGAACAAAAGAAAGTATTAATTTCATTCAATCTTAATTCTGATTTAGGCAGGTGTTTTCATATCTGCTTTCCACACAAGAAGAGTTAAAACTGATAACTTGTCAAATTAATAATTTCTACCCTTTGTATTTAGCCATACAAATGTAAATTTTACAACACGTAATTTGCTTAATCATCACTAATTTCTATCTTTTACTAGAATGGGTCAAAACTAACATATGTTAGGGCAGCATACTAACCTCTGAGAATTCTTCTCCTTAGTACTTAGTTACTAGGATCATAATAGTATGATACTAAAGTTCCTGTAAAGTAATTGCTAGAAAGGTAAATGTGTTTTCCTTGATAGATTTGTTACACTCTCTAACTAAAAATACAATGAAATGATTTGCTTCCACTTAAAATATTTCATTAAAGGAAAATTAAAGCTAAGGGGAAAATACATTTGCTTTACATAATGTCAAACAAACAATCATAAAAATTATTGTATTTTTTCTCACTCTATATATTCATCGGAAGCAAATGATGAACTTTAAATCAACTCATATATATATAATATATGTGTATGTGTATATATATATGAATTGATATATATAATTCACAACCTAGGTAAATCACACTGATGTACTGTTTGCACTTGAGACCAGTTTAAATAGTTTTGAGTCATATCTAGTAAGTTTAAATGCAGTCATGTTCAAATTATACACTGGAACCTATTTTCTAGCAGCTTCTTAGAGAACTACAATTTTTACATTTTTGTAACTATTGTGAATCTTACAACTATGCTTCTAAGCATTTTCACTCAAATTTATTTTCAGTAGCTTTTTTATTCACACAAATATTTAGTATTTGCCTATTTCACAACCTGCAATTAATCAACTTACTCCAAATAGTAAGTTATTCTTGCTGTTCCCTGTTAATATTTGAGTAGTAAAATACTGAAGTTAAAAGACAACTGCCAATTGCCAGGATTCAATTGCCAAGTGCATTAATAATTTCTAAAAAAGCATGTCCTTGCTTTTGAACCAGAAGTCAGGATCCTAATCTGTAGCAGGGATGGTGACTGCCTTGTGTATCATTCACTGCTTCTGTGCAGCATGATCCTTGTTGTTAAAAAGGAAATAACAAGATAATAATGCACACTTTTGTGTGCCACACAGAAATCTTGTGAAAATTAATACTCAAAAAAGACTTCAGAGCTTAGTGAGAAAAGCACTTTAGAATATAAACACCATGCAATTATTCTTATTACTGTGAGCTAGAAAAATGCTAGCAAGAAATAGCATGATTATTGTGGCATGCATTAAGCCAAATAAAAAAGCAGGCTTGTAGGGAATCCCATAGAAAATAAAAATTGCTTTGACCAATCCTTCCTTCCCTCCAGCCACTGAAAGAAATGATTTTTATAGCCATGTTAAATGGTACCCTAACTCCTTTCATTTTGCTTAAAATCTGTGATCCAGGAATTGTGCTTAAATGAAATTCCCATCAGCTTTTACATATTAAAAAAGCAAGTACATTTTAATGCACATATTGAACATTAAATCATTTTTGCTGCAGGATATTGCAAGTAAATAGTAATTGTAAAATAGATTCTTTTTGATGAAACAAAATGAAAATAGACTGCTAAGTGTTCACCTTAGATTCTCTCATCATTTCATTAACAGTTCAACCAGGAATAGTATTTTTATAATGACGGACAGGAAAATCATACTCATCATACATATCCATATTCATACACAGGCACACTAACTCAGGTTCCTTATACGAATAAGAACTATGTAAAATGACTATGCCATTCAAGTTGAATTATAGGAATGGCTATTTGTTATACAGAGTTGTTTCTTAATACAAACACAAAATTTATTAAGAAATAAAACCAAATTTAAACAAGAATCAGTTTTCATCACTACAAAGTTGTCTTTATCAAGATAAAAATATGAAAAACAAAATAGTGGGCCAGATTAGATTTCCAGTGGAATAGCAAAAATCTTCTGCGTTATTTTTTTGTTCACTGTCTATGCAAACCCTCTGCATCCCCATTTATTATCTGTACCTTTGTAAAATACATCTTTTATGTGCAATTCTTTTCTATTTCTAACTATGGGCTGTCCCAAACCTGAAATAAATTAAGCTCTTTCAAACACTGTGGAACTGCAAGATTCGGGTTATTTTAAATAAGAATATTACGGCAGCAATACTTTAAGTGACAGTTTCAGCTGGTGCAGCAGAGCTGAGAACACCACTGCTGAGCTTGCATTGCCCCCTATGGTTGCTATCTGACACTTCTCAGAGCACAAAAGTAATGTGCCCTATCTCCCTCAGTTGGCCCTGAGCAATGTGCTTTCAGCCTTCCTTCTTACTTGAGTAAGCATCTTAGAGTGTGACATCATTAACTTGAATCCTAAATTTGGGTAATATTGTGCTTGATTTTTACTCATATTCTTATCAATGCAGTAAACTAACACTCTATCACCAACCTGCCATGAAAACTTCTTTCAATAAGAAACATTTTCATGGTTATTTTGGGATAAGCATTTTATTTTTAACTCCAATTTTACTTCTTGTCAACTTGGCACCATCTAGCACTGAAATATGAGTTAGAGTTATATGTATACCTATGTTTTCACTCCCAGCTGAGATGATGGGGAGCTCAATGGAAACAGAAGCTATGTCCATGCCCAAACCCGCCTGCACAGTGTCATCAGAGCACAGATAAGTCTATCTGATGGTTCAAACCTATTGATAAGTCCTCTTCAAATTATTGGATTAACACTTTTCTGATGCCCAGCTCTCCAGTCATACAGCTTGAGAAGAACATTGGATTTGTAAGAGGGGTCAACAAGGAGCTGATCTTGGGGCAAAGCCTGTAACTCAAAAGGTTGAATGCCTTGGGGAGTCAGTGTAGTCACTGTATATTCATAACAAGATAGCCTTGGGTAGAAACATTATTCATTGTTCCTCTACATGCTAGGAGAGTACACTCTTTTCTTTTAAAGCAAAGAAATGACCGTCTGATTTGGGGAAAACATGGAAAGGTATTCACTACTTGCCATTATGTAAAAATATTGCTACTTACAAAAACAAAGCTAATCTTTCCTTAAGTTGATAAAGACTGGATCTAATAAACAGGTAATATAGAATATAGATATGTCTGTTTTTATATTTATTCCTACTTATCTGTTTGTGTAAATATAGATAATACCAAGAAATTAATATTCATGAAAGCTAAATAGTCATGCCAATGGGATATTTGTAATCATTTACCAAGTATCTACCTTATATTTTACAGTACATGCATCATAAGTAGAATAATATTTTCTATACATATATATAAAAAAAAATATATATATATATATATATATATATATATATATATATATATATATATATATTATAGCTATAAAACAATGGTTCCACTTTGACATCTTGGCTATAGTATCACCATGTTATATTAGCATGTCATAGTTAGGGTTACTATTTCTCTTGTGAAACTCCATGACCAAAAGCAAGTTGGAGAGGAAAAGGTTCATTTGGCTTATACTTTTACAGCCTAGTCTATCATTGAACAAAGTCAGGGCAGGGACTCAAACAAGGCAGGAACCTGGAGGCAGGAGCTGATGCAGAGGCAATGGAGGGGTGCTGTTTACTGGCTTGCTCATGACTTACTAACCATAGCATGAGAAAAATATTTTGATTAAAGATCACAGATAGACCTTTTAAAAATATGTTTGTAAATACACATAATTTGTTGTTATTACGGGGGCATTATCTAACAAAAGAGCAATGTCAAGAGGTCTGTAAAGGTGGCAGAGATAACCCACTCTGAAAATGGTTTCAGAGAACAGTGTCTGCTTTTTCACATGTGAGCAACCACTTATGTGTTAGAAGCCTATCAACTGTGACTGGTTAGCATGTCACCTCAGATTGGATCATCGATGCTAAGACCACCAGAGTTTCTATGTGAAAGACACACATGAAAGGAAGCACAGAGAGTGTAGACTCATCCACAGGCCAGTTAATGGTTACTCAGCTACTTCCGAATTCCATATTCTGACATCCAGGAACACTCAGGAGCATGGTGTGTCATGCTTCTAATTTAGAAGTGCAGTGTGCCAAGTAGGCAGACCACTTAGTCATGCGTGCATTTTCCTCTACAACAATTAAAGATAACTAAAAGTTTTACTTAAGATAGCATGAGGGATTGTGGAATTACAATCCACAATCATTTGAGGTGATGACATCAAATCAAATAGGGACTAGAAGTTGACACTACATAGCACCCTGATGGAGCACTGACAGTAACCATTAAGCTAGCAGTATTCTTTGTCTTTATACAACTCTATAAAAACACAGGTGAAAGCTTACAAAGTAACCAACTCATAAAGATGTCTCAAATATACGGTCAATGAGTAACAAACCCCTCTCTAATTGGACCTAAGCCCCATTCAACAAGAGAAAAGTTGTGCCTGGTACTGGAAACCTAGCCAAATATGCAGCATTAGTGATGTCATGGATCTTGAAGGAGAACCTACATTGCTTCTTTAATAGACCAACAGAATCCCTAAGTGTATTCTAAATATCGCCCCTCGTCATGGGAATTTCTCTTTGAAGCATATGGAGAACCTTATGGCAAACTACAACCATCAACACAAAGCTGTGGACCTGGGTTCGGCAGGTATTGTCTGCAGCCGTGGGGCCTTGCCATCAGTTCATGGAAAGCAACCTGTCTCTTGGCAACTGACTCTGTTGTTTAGGGATTGCCCATGGGGCATCTTTGGCAAACAATCCAATCATGTATAACCAGTTTGAGTACTAGAAGCTTCATTTAGTGACAAAATATGGCCTGTTTTCATTTTCCATTTGATAGATAGATAGATAGATAGATAGATAGATAGATATATCTGTATTAGGTTTCCATGCTACTCCTCAAGTGCCCCTTCATTTTAGCTGTGTCCCCGTATTTCCTGCCCTCCACCACTCCCCTTCCACACCCACCTAGGTTCTCTAATTGCAACCCATCTTTTCATCCATAACCATTTTACTCTCCTTTCCTAACGAAATCTATCTGCCTCACATAATCCCTTACTCTACACCTAACCTCCATGGTTCTTCAGATCGTAGCTTGGTTATCATTGATATAACAGCTAATATTTGAACACATTAGCAAAAATATAGACAATATCTATTTTTGTGTCTGAGATACCTCATCAGGATGATTTAGTCTAGTTCCATTTATTTATCTGGTAATTTCATGATTTTGAGTTTTTTTAAATGACTAAGTAATATTCCTTGGATAAATGTACCAGATTTTCTTTATTGATTCAACTATTGAGGGACATCTAGGTTATTTCCAATATTTGTTTTCTATGAATAGAGCAGCACAAAATATGGTTAAGCAATTGTCTCTGTGGTAGGATCTTCTAAGTATATAGTCAGTACTGGTCGATAGATTCTTATATCCTTTAAGATCTGACTCACCATCCTGATATCTATACTGGCTGTACAAGTTTATAGTACCAGTAGAAATGAATGAAGGTTATCCTCATGCTACATCCTCTTCAGCATGTGCTGTCATTTGTTTCATTGATCTCAGCCATTCTGGTAGGTGTAAGATGAAATCTCAAAGTAGTTTTGATTGGCATTTCCCTGACAACTATGGATGTTAAACATTTCTTTAAGTGTCTTTCAATTCTATGAGTTTCTTCTTTTGAATTTTTATTTAGGTCTGTACCATCACTTTTAATTTGATTATTTGTTTCTTGATATCTATTTTTTAGTATTTTATTTTGGATATTAGCCCTGTATCAGAGATGTAGTGATACAAATCTTTTACCATTCTGTAGGCTGACACCTTGTCATAATGAAGGTGTCTTTTGCCTTATAGAAGCTTTTAGTTTCATGAGATTCCATCTATTAATTGTTGATCTTAGTGCCTGTGCTATTGGTGTTTTTTTTTTTTTTTCAGTAAGTTGTATCCTTTGCCAGTATGTTCAAGGTTATTCCCCAAGTTCTCTTCTATCAGATTCAGTATATCTGATTTTATGTTCTGGTTTTCAATCCATTTAGCATTGAGATTTGTGTAGGTTGATAGATACAGATCTATTTGAATTCTTCCACTGCAGCCATCCAGTTTGACAGGCTCCATTGGTTGAAGATTGTCTTTCATCTGTTTTGTATTTCTGTATTATTTTTCAAACAGCAGGTGCGTGGATTTATGTCAGAGTCTTGTATCCAAATCCATGGATCAATGTGTCTGTTTTGTGCCAATACCATGCTGTCTTTATTACTAACTCTGTAGAACAACTTGAAGTTGGGAGTGGTGTTTCCTGCATTCCTTTTATTATTCAGGGATGTTTTAGATATCCTGGCTTTCTTGCATTTCAATATCAAGCTGAAAGTTGTAGTTTTAAGATATGTGAACAATTATGTTGGATTCTTGGTAGGAGTGGCATTGAATCTGTAGGTTGCTCCTGGTAGGAAAATTATTTTTACTAAATTAATCCTACCAATTCGTAAGTATAGGAGCACTTTCCATCTTCTAATTTTTTTTAATTTCTTTCTTTAGTATCTTAAAGTTTTTTTTTTATCATTTCTCTTGCCTGGTTGGAGTTACCCCAAGTTATATTATGCTAAGCTATTATAAAAGAAGTTGTTTCCATGATTTCTTTCTCAGTTTGTTTGTCTTTTCTATATAGAGGGCTACTGGTTTTCATTAATTTTGTATCCAGCTACTTTGCTGAAAGCATTTTTCAGTTGCAGCAGTTTCTTGATGGCATTATTATGGTCACTCATGTATACTACCAAATCATTTGCAAATAAAGATACTTTCACATCTTCTTGTTCATTTGTATCTCCTTGATCTCCTTCAGTTGTCTTATTATTGCTTTACTGAATTTTAATTACTAACAACATATAAGAATGGATAGAGTAGACAACCTTTGCTTGTTACAAATTTTAATGGAGTGCTTGAGTTTCTCTCCACTTGAGTTGGTATTGGCTATGAGCTTGCAGTAAACTGTTAAGGTATTTTCCTTGTGTTCCAATGTCTCCATGACTTTTATCCTGAAGGATGTTGGATTTTAGCATAGATCTGTTCTGCACACAATGGACTGAATATGTTGGGTTTGTTTCTTGGTTTGTTTATGTGGTGTATTATTTCTTTTATTAGTTTGCTATGTTGAAGCATCCTGGTATCCTTGGAATGAAGCCTACTTGATCATTGATTTTTTTATATGTTCTTGCATTTAGTTTACAACTAATTTATGGAGAATTTTGTGCCTATACTCATAAGGGGAATTCATCTGTAATTCTCTTTCTTTATTGGGTCTTTGTGTAATTTGGGTAGACCAGTTGGTGTTGATAAGCTTGTTTTTCAGCATTGGCAAAGCAGAAACTTTCTGCTAAGTGACTATGCTTCTCCAACAAAAATAAGAATCTTTCCCAAGGTCACCACAACAGAACATGAAACTAAGACTGCTTCCTCACAAGTATGGCTCCCAGATGGGTTTATTTGTGTTTGTACGTGACTCAATATACTGTTTGGTTTTTACTAGCCAGTTAAGATTTTTTTCATGGAATTCTTCACTAAGGAACATTAGGTGAGCCAAAATGATTTGGCAATAATTATCCATTACAGCACATCAATAAATCCAAATGAGAGCAACAAATAAATTCATTATGTAGCACTGTCCATTCCTGTAACATCCAACTCATCGCCTGTTCACTCTTAACATTTTTCCTATGGCAGCTGCTGCTTTGAAACCATTTTGGACATCCTGAGGTTCTCCAAAAGAGGAACTAGTGAGTACAGTAAGTTGTATTGTATGCAGAACAAATCAAAAGATGCTAAGAATCCCTGTATAGGCCAAAGGCAGCAAGCCCTCATTATTTTCTTCAATTTTCACTTTGGTTGACGTCTCCCAAAGCACTGTCATGAAAGCTGCCTGTTTATAAGTCTCAATTTAGTCAATACTCTGTTAGAAAATCACTCATCAAACCAAGAGATACAAAACTTAATAGAGCAATATAGCACATTTAAAAAGAAAGCCAAATTCTCAGGAATATACTTTGTTTTAATTTCACAAAGGTATCATAGCTGAAATTATATCTTACACTTGTTACAAGAAGAGTTTTGTTGTTGGTTTAATATATGTGCTTACATATGTATCTAGTCAAATAGTAAACACTGAAATGGCATTTTGTATATTGATAAAAGCTTACGAGTGAGTAATAATGACCTGGGCTTTTATTAAACAATTAAGTAATTATATTAAATAAAGGTAAAATAGAAAATACTTGAATACCACCAAAAGTTGTTCAAATATAACATAATGAATAACTGATAAATGAGGTAATCAAAATTAGTTAGGATGGGAAAATGCATGTACAACATGGTACTTTAAGGACAAATGAGTAAGAAGAGTACATATAGCATACCAATATTTCCGTTGGAATCTCTAGACATGTTTGAATATTATAACATATATATGGAATATAAATCAAGAATAGAATAATACCTGGAAGAATGCATGCAAAATGATCACAGTGGTTATATATAGGTAGTACAGGTCTAAGGTAGTATTTTTATTCTCTATGCTATTCTCCATTGTTTAAATATTTACTTTCTAATCAGAAAAAAGCAATAAAGGAAATGTTTTCATTCCTAGGGGAAGCTTACCATATGGAAATGATAAACATATTGATGTTCTATGGTTAGGCATGTGGACTGTCTTCAACTTGTAATCCATTTATGTTATGACAACAGAATAGATTGACTTTGAAATCCAATGGGGAAAATGTGACCATTAATAAGAGAAAATTTTGCTTTTCTCTTAAGCAAATGTCTTTCCTTCCAGACTACATATTGACATAATTTTGGCAGAAATATGTGCTAGGAGAACTTTGGTGGGATAGGATGATAGCCCTACATTTTGTATGTGAATATCTTTAAAAAAGAGACATTTTTAGATTTTAGTTACTTATTTATATAGCATAAACTTTAGATTTCTATTTCTAGTTTGGGGAAATTAAATAATTCCCACCAACACTCCTGCTACAGACACTAGAAAATAAGATAAATATTCAAATACTTGAATGTATTGGAGGGCTCTGAAGGCCAAGATATAGAGGAAGCTGAAACTTAGACAAGTAGTCTTGGCACATGCGCTGACTTTTTCCATAGGGACATATGCAGTTCCTGAAAAGTTGGCTCAGAGTCTTGGGAGATGAACAACTCTTTTGATAGGAGTCAGAATGAATCATAAGTAGTTCTTTCTCCTGTGCCCAGCTTTGGTTCAACTTGATCTCTGAGTTTGCTTTAAGGTGATCTCAGATTGCTAGTTTCTCTTTCTGGATGACAAAAGCAAAAGTAAATGTCCTTTAGAAGAGCATAATTCTACCCTCTCCTCCAAAGAGCTTTTTTGATGTTTCGTATAGTATGATTATTTTTTCTTCATCAAAGATAAATTCATTTTACTGTAAATCTTGAAGGATACTTTATTTTTTCCTAAAATTTAAGAATCTTAGCGTACAAGAACTTTTCTTTTCCATATCATGATTTATTTCCAATTGTTTTCTGACTTCCTTTGCCTATCAAAGAATATCATCAATGATCAAATTTCTAAGAATTTTAAACTCTTGAATTGATCCTAATATTTTCAGTAAGTCAAAAGTAAAACTGATAGATTTCTACAACAAGTGTCAATTCAATTTCTCTAATTTCTCCATACCCACTTTTTAATTAGTTTATTATATGATGTTTTGTAATTAAATTCTAGAATTGTCCTCATTAGAAACAACAATAACTTCGTTGCCAATACAAGATCATGAAAAAAAAATGAATTGTCGGCTCTTCTGCAAAACCAACTGCTCTCCTCAACTTTTATAAAATGTTTTCACTGTTTCAGTCTCATTAGACTCTGCCCAGATTATATTGAAGTTTTGAATTCCTCCTGGACTGTAGGGACATCTTCATTTTATAGTCTTTTGCTTTATAATATAACGTAACAGATTTTTAAGATGTTGGCTTTTGTTTTATTTTATACATTTAAGATCTCTTGCAACTTTGCTTCAAGCAATTCTATCTGCATCATTCTTTCCAACACATTCTCAATGACTTTGTATCACATTTTGGTAATTCTTATAATAGTGCAAGCTTTCTTCATTATTATTGTAACAGTTACATTATTTGTGATAAGTGATCTTTTTAATGCTATTGGCATTGTTTTGAAAACTGACACACTTATCCACAAAAGGTAAAAGACTTTCGTTTGTATATTTTATAAATGTTTATATTCCAACTCTTCCCACTTCTTTCTTCTTTTAAGGCCTCCTTATTTCCTGGGACACAAGTGTAATGAAATTGGATCAAGTAAATCCCTTTAGTAGTCTATTTCAAAATGTTCAATTAATCAAAATATCATGAGAAACACCTGGCAGAACGTGCTGTAGGCCAAGGTGTGTACAAGTTGGTAAGTTCTAACTGAAGAGGGAATGATTTGAAGGAAGTTACACTGATACTCTATAGAATGAAAGCTAGACAGGCTTCATGATAATGGGAGGAGGGTTAGGTAGTCTGAGTAGAATGTCAAATCATGCATAACATTCTCTTAACTGAAAGACCAATCCAGAGCAAAGCCTGAAACTTTTTGTTAGAGAGAGGGGAGAAAGTTACAGAGAAAATTTGAAACTTGCAGAGACTGGGCCATGAGGTTTATAGGAAAAACAATCTTTTGATCATAAAGTGCAAGGTGCAAAGCAGGTGCTTCTATAGAAACTATAGCTAATTACCCAGAAGATCCAGTGAACTTGACTGATACATGTCCAATATAGAAGAAAATCACCACTTAAGATGTATAGACATGGATATTAGAGATATTAGAGATAATGTCAATGACTGACTTCAAAGATACAACAGACAGGAGTCGTCTCTCATAAAGGCTAGTGCAACTAGGAACTCTCAATGGAGAAATGTCTCTTTTACCTATTCAAAATTCCTGGGCCTTTGAACATAAGTCTACCTCATACTCTATAAATGGGACATCAAAGCCTAGGTGAGAGCACATCCCTTTAAAAATAGTATATTATGTATTTACAATCACATTTTTAAGAACTACTGTTCAGGAAAAAAAATCATTTTAAAATACTACTGCTGTTTAATCATATGCCTGTTCACTCAGGAGATCTGATGGAGATGCGCAAACAGAGAAATATTGTTTTCTTGCCCATTAACCTCTAAGAAACACATGTAAAAGTGAGTTGGCTTAAGGAGGTCATAAAGTAAGTTCAAAATATTCTAGATATGACTCATCCCTCTAGATGTTATCAGGGATATTAATGATTGCTGAAGAGGTTGATCAAGGATTCAGAAGGCATTAATTTCATCTTAGAACTGCTTTTAGTATGCCCAATATAAGTTGGTATGTAGTCAGAGTGAATATAAGAAATTACTCCAATTTTTCTACATGTGTTATGATTTGTCTCATGGGGCTTGAGGAGATAACTCAGTGGTTATGTATTCTTTTAGAAGACCCAAGTTTAGTTTCCAGCATCTACACAGTGGCTCACAACTGTCATGTCTAGTTTACAGAAATATAATACTCTCCTTCTGGCACCGGACACACATGTGTGCACATACATACATGCAAGCAAACATTCATCTACTTAAAAGTAACATATAAAAACTAAGATGTGCCTTATGTCTTCTTACAGCATCTAAGTTATAGGATGTTTTGAAAGCTGCTGAACAGAATGTGTATTTGGCAGTGTTTGAATGGGATGTTTCCTAAGTTTTTGCTAGGTTCATTTGACCTGAAAAAATACATTATACCTTTAACTCTGTTGGGTTTTGTTGTGTTGTTGTTGTTGTTGTTGTTGTTGTTGTTGCTGTTGTAGCTGTTGCTGTGAGGACCTGTTTATTGGCAGGAGTGAGCTAATTAAATATATAGTTTTGTGTTGGTGTCAGTCTGTGACATTGCATATAATAGAATTTATTTTATAAAATTTTGTGCACCCATGTTAGTTGTATATGTGGTTAGAATTGTAACTTGTACATTCTTAGTGGCCTGTCTCTGTTATTGGTATAAAATACACCTTTTTCTTTTCTAAAACTATTTTTGGTTTGGGGTATATTTCATCTGATAGTAGAAAAATATGTACCAGTTTATTATTTCTTTTGTTTTGAATTCCTATTTTTATACTATTAGACTAAACTTGCCTCTGAATTGATAAACATATTAACTTATAGGACGAAGAAAAAAATGGGCCCGGTATTTTTATTCCAGCCAACTTGTCTGTGTCTTTTAATTGGTAAGTGGGATAACTAATATTGAGAGATATCAGTTAAAGTGATATAATATTTTCTTTGATTTTGTTTGGTATGATTTTTTTTTTTATTTTTTTCACTTGCTTAACAACTGTTCCAGCTTGACTTATTCCTTCCCACAGGCTCATAGATCTGTCAAACTACTTTAGTACAAAAGATTCCCTCAAGTATATTCTACAGAGCTATCTTAATTATTTATTTAGCTGATTTTTGTTATAGATATTTTTCTTCTCAAATCATAAGAGATAGTTTTATTAGATAAAATAGTATAAGTTGGCAATTTTTGTGCTTTTGACCTTGAAATACACATTTTAAGCTCTTCTGGCTTTTAAAGTTTCTAAGGAGCATGCAGAGTTATTTAATTGAAAAAATGTACAAGATCAACAAATTTTTAGGCAACTCAGCAAAAGAAAGAATACCCTAATTAATAAAATTAAAGATAAAAAGAAAACATTACAGCAGATAACAATGAGATTCAGAAAATCATCAGGACACACTTTAAGTAAATATTCCACTAAAATTAAAACTCTATAAACATGGATAAATTTCTAGATTTAGAGAACCTACAAAACATAAAGAAGAAATAAACAATTTTTAAAAATATATCACAGAAATTTTCAAATTGTTTATTTTTAAAAAGCTTTCTCAAATGAAATAAAAAAAAGATGTCCAGATGATTGTATTGTTGAGTTCCAACAAATCTTTAAAGAAAATCAAATTCTGATTGTTCACGAACAAGCCTACAAAGAAAAAGAAAAATTTTAAAGAAAGAAATGCTTTTGTGCCCCTTTTATAAAATAAAAAAATTATTCTGATACCAAGAACCCAAAAAAAGATACAACAAAGAGATTATATACCCATCTCCCTTAATCAACAGAATATCCATGTTATAACTCACAGACCATATGAAGTTTAAGAAGAAGGAAGACCAAATTGTGGATAATTCAATCCTACTTAGAAGGGGGAACAAAATGGTCACAGGAGATAAGAGGGGGGAAGGGAACTGGGAGGGAGAGAGGAAGGCAAGGGGGAGAAGTGGATGGCAGGATCGGTTATGGGAAGAGATAGGAGAGATGGTCAGGAAATTGAACAGAAATATATAGCAGTGGAAGAGACTAGAAAGTCCCAGATGCTAGGAAAACATGAAGCTCCAAGGACCCAATGGAGATTACATTAGCCAAATGCCCAACAAAAGAGAGAGAGAGAACCTGTAGAGACAACCTCCAATAGATAGGCACAGCCCCCTGTTGAAGGATGGGGCCACCCACCCATCTCAAATATTTTAACCCAGAATTGTTCCTGTCTAAAGGAAATGTAGAGACAAAACATGGAACAGAGACTGAAGGAAAGGCCATCCAGAGACTGTCTCACCTAGCAACCCATCCAATCTGCAGTCACCAAACCCTGACATTATTGCTGAAGCCAAGAAGTACTTGCTGATAGGAGCCTTATATAGCTGTCCCCTAAGAAGCTCTACCAGCAGCTGACCAATACAGATACAGATACTCACAACCAACTATTATTGGATTAAGCCCAGGGACCCCAATGAAAAAGTTAAGGGAAGAACTGAAGGAGGTGAAGGGGATTGCAACCCCATAGGAAGAACAACAGTATCAACTAACGAGACCCCTCAGAGCTCTCAGGGACTAAATCACCATCCAAAGAGTACACATGGAGGGACCCATGGCTCCAGCTACAGATGTAGCAGAGGATTGCCTTATCTGGCATCAATGGGAGGGGAGGCACTTGGTCCTGTGGAGGCTTGATACCCCAGCATAAGAAGATGCTAGAGAGGTGAGGCAGAAATGGGGAGTTGAGAGAAGCACCCTCATAGAGGCAAAGGGGATGGGGAATGGGATGGGGGTTTATGGAGGGGAAATCTGGAAGGGTGACAACATTTGAAATGTAAATAAATAAAATAACCAATAAAATGGACATGATAAAAAAGAGTTAAAAATATTAAATTCAAAAACAAAATCTCAATTCAAAAGTCCTTCAGAAAGGGAATTCACTGTGATCAAGGTGGCACCATCCTCGAAATTCAGGGATGGCTCAACATGCACAAGTCACATAAATAAAACCAGAAGTAGAATCACATGATCATCTCTATAGAGGCAGAAAGGGCTTTTGAAAAACCGCAATTTCATGCCATGATATAAGCCTTGAAGCGATAAGAAATAGACAGAATCAAAAAAGGAAGGGCTATAGAAAGGACCACAAAGTTAAGAAAGCTTGTTGTTCTTGTAAAGGGCAACAGTTCAGTTACCAGGATTGACGTTGAACAGCTCTCAGAAGAGTGTGTGTGTGTGTGTGTGTGTGTGTGTGTGTGTGTGTTCGCGCGCACGCGCGTGTGTGTTTATTTTTTAACTAAACTCCTTTTTTTCATTTTTATTGGTTATTTTATTTATTTACATTTCAAATGTTATCCCCCTTCCCAGTTTCCCCTCCACAAGCCCCCTATCCTGTCCTTCCTCCCCCTGCCTCTTTGAGGATGCTCCCCTACCTGTCTATACACTCCTGCCTCAGCGCTCTAGTGCTCCTCTATCCTGGGTCATCAAGCCTCCACAGGACCAAGGGGCTCCCCTCCTAGTGATGCCTGATAAGGCAGTTCTCTGCTACATATCCAGCTAGAGCCATGGCTACCCTCTGTGTACTCTTTCGTTGGTGGTGTAGTCTTTGGGAGCTCTGGGGGATTTGGTAACCATTGAACCATCTCTCTAGCTCCAAGCTCGCAACATTTGTTTTTATTGGATATTTTCTTTATTTACATTTCAAATGTTATCCCCTTTTCTGATTTCCCCCCTGGAAACCACCATCTGATCCCCCTCCCCCTACTTCTTGAGGTTGTTCCTCCACCCACCCACCCACTCCCACCTCCCCTCCCTGGCATTTCTCCAACACTAGAACATCAAGACTTCACAGGACCAAGGGCCTCTCCTCCCACTGATGTCTGACAAGGCCATTCTCTGCTACATATGCAGCTGGAGTCATGGGTCCCTCCATGTGTACCCTTTGGTTAGTGGTTTAGTCCTTAGGAGCTCTGGGGGGTCTGGTTGGTTGATATTGTTCTTCTTCCCATGGGGTTGCAAACCCCTTCAGCTCCTTCTGCTTTCTCTAACCCCTCCATTGTGGACCCTGTGCTCAGTCCAACAGCATTTTAACTACAGGTCTTCTAGCCTCTGTAATTTATGCTAAGTAGCCATTTATAAAAACGCAAATGTATTTAATGGTTCACTATGTTAATTTTTTTCAGTAGTTGGTTCATTATCTGGAATTAGTAGATGTTTGTTTGGTGTTTTTCTGGGAAGTTTCAAACAACAGAATATGAGATCCTTGGATTTGGTCTCAACTGAATTGTTCACCCTTTTCTCTATCAGTGTTACTCCAAGTTCCAATTACCCAAAAAGTCCATGGGTTAAAAAAATATTGCTATTCCTCTCTTGACCAAATGAAGCTGAATAAACTCCCTGGTTCTGAAATCCATGGCTTCTCTATCTTTAATTATTATCTTATGTATATATTTGTGTGTATGAGTCTCTCTGTGTCTCTCTCTCTCTCTCTCTCTCTCTCTCTCTCTCTGTGTGTGTGTAAATGCAACCTGAGCAATTCATTAGTATCGCTATGATGAATATGTGCTTAGGGCTAACGTCTTGTGATTCGATGATATGTCAAAGGGCTCCTTCCTAGAGATTAGTTCTCATTGTCCAAGCAGCCATTAGTTGCTTGTAGATACTCATTTGGGAGTAGGGTCTATTGAGATTTCCCTGTTTGCATTGGGATGTGAATTTAAATTGTCCTTGTGCATGTCTTGTTAGATGACCACATTGTTAAGGGTTCCTGGGTGTAATTCCATGCTATGTATAGAAGATATTATCTCCTAGGAGATATCTTGGTCCTATAGCTCTTACAATCTTTTCTTCCCGTTTTCATTGATATATAGGAGCTCTTGGCATGGGAGCTACATCATAGATTTGTTTTCTCTGCATTTTGATCAGCTGTGGATTTTTGTGATACTGTTCTGTTGATTTATGGCTATACCGCCCCTAATACAACTGATCTTGACATTTTACTTACATTTTGATGAAAATTGATTTTCCTGTTTATCTTTCCTTAATTTGTACTTAGGGGAGAAAATTGTCTCTTTATATCTATCTCTTCTTTCTAGTAATATGTCTACCTTAGTGGTTAGAATAGTTATAACCCACCTAGATTCATGTGTTTGAATGCTTAACTAATAGAGTTGAACTATTAGGAGGTATGACCTTGTTGGAGTAAGTGTGGCCTTGTTGGAGTAGATGTGGCTTTGTTGGAGAAAGTGTATCACTGTAGAGGTGGGCTTTGAGGTCCCATGTGTTCAAGCTATGCCCAGTGTAGCAGTCTCATTCTGCTGTCTTCAGATAAGACTGTAGAACTCTGAGCTCCTTCTCCAGCACAATGTCTGCCTGGATGATGTCATGTTTCTTACCATGATAGTAATGGACTAACCCTCTGTAACTGTCAGCCAGCCCCAATTAAATGTTTATGTTTATAAGAGTTGCCTTTTCATGTTTCTTCACAACAATAAAAACCCTAAATAAGACACCAATCAAGGATATATATATATATATATATATATATATATATATATATATATGAGAGAGAGAGAAAGAGAGAGAGAGAGAGAGAGAGAGAGAAATGGAGATGACAGTTTATCTGTATCTGCAAAGCAATGAGGAGACTGTGGCCCACAGAATTTTTTTTCTTTCCTCTTCTTCCAACTAAATGATATGTAGAACAGGTACTGAAGCAAGTTAGAGAGGTGGGATATATACGGCACCTCCAACCACACTAGAATAAAATTTCACCCACAGTATTGTGAATTTGGTAGAGAGAGAATGAAAGGCATTTATAGATAAAAATATATTGCCTGCTGCATTGCTATGGAGTTTATTCTGTGATAATGAAAGAATAATCTTCATTCAAGCCTCTGTTATGAAAGATTTCTTTTATAAGAATCCTTTTTTTTTCCTATTTGATTTTTATCTTAAAGTACTGCTAAAGGACCGGGCATGGTGGCATACAACTTGAAATTTGGCACCCAGGAGAGCTCTTTGCCCAAGCCAGTTAGGGCTACATAAGACGGTCATTTCTATTACTATTATTAATATTATTATTGTTGTTCATAGGAAATGAACTTTTCAATACAGAACAACAATACAGGTTAGCTGATTGCCAAACAGTTCTTTTCAAAAGATCTTTTAAAACAAAAACAAAACAGGGGAAAAAGTGAGAATGCCCATTTATATATGCCTTCTAAAATCTACTTATTAAACAAATACTTATTTGTTATTAGAAATTGCAAATATCTTACCACACTTTGCATTGGAGAGGTACACATATCTATCCCTAAAAATATTACTATCTACTTAAAAGGACAAGCGTTTTGTCAGGTTTTAACACATTAATCATGCACCGATTCACTCATTCAAAGAGCAGTGTTCACGCACTGCTAAAGAGGTACAGAACAGTTGGCCCAACCTAGTATGAGAAAAACATCTTGTAAGACAGAGCCCAACTAAATTTTGTAATATGAGAATTTGACAAAAAAAAAAAAAAAAAAAAAAAAGAAAGAAAAGAAATTTGGGGAGTGACAAGCGGTGTTTGTGAGAGTGATCATGGAAATTTGCATTAATATTGGGGTTTGCTCTATTTGGCCTGTAGGTACTATAAATAGTACCAAAAGAAACACAATCAAATCAAGAAAGATAATGACTTAATGATACATCATGCTAGAGCTTCTGAGTTTAAACACTGAAGACATGTATCTGAATGATTAGATGCCCACAACTGCTGAATAAAGTTAAGAAAACAACTCAGAAGTTCTACAATTGTGACAGAAGTTGGTGTAGATACATAGAAAAGTATCACAAATATCAGATTAACATTTATTATTGACTGAAGTGTTTATGAAACCTCAACATAAGAATAGACTATTATCTATGAAAAAGAATCTAATAACGTAGTAACTAAGGGAAACCACTGAAATGGGGCAATAAGCACACTACCTCAAATTCCCGACATAGCACAAGACAACCACCTGCCCTGGTCAAGTTTTTTGAGATCAATATAGTATACTCAACAAAGGATAAATTCTGCAACACAGCTTATATCTGCTGTTACAAATATGTTTTAGAAAGAACTTCCTGATAAAAACTGTAAGCTTAATTCTCACTTCTGTGTTGTAGATTTTCTCTGCACTGATATAATCCCTTTTGTACCTGCAGACATGTTTCCGGTGGTGCTGAGAACAACTACAGTATGATGTGGCTTAACCTTGTATCTTGGAATGCCTTGTAGAGGTAAGTCAAGTGTTCTAGTCTCTAATTACTCTTTGCCCCTTAGGCCCTGCCTCCGGGTTGCTATCAGTAAATTGTTCAGTAAGTGAAATTGGTCCACCACTTGTCAAAATAAATCAGAAGTTTGTTATGTTTAGCTCTAAAGTTAACACATTTTTAGTAATGTCATCAAATGACAACAATATGCCACAGACAGTTATGTGGTCTTCAAAGCCTTGCTTACTACAATTACTTAGTGCCTAAGTTTTACAAAGTTTAACACTGTTTCTTAAGTAGTGAGGCATGCTATCCTTTTACTTACTATTTGTTCTCAAGGTCTAATTTCTGCCCACTGCTTTTAGAGAATTTTGCTGAATGGGCTTCACAATTTGCTCACATTTTGAATTGCTGTGATATTACTATTTACTATTCATTTTCTCATATTTGTGTATAGAAATATTCTTCCCTGCCATATTCTTTCCTTCATGTGCTTTGCTAGATTCTAGATTTTATTTTTCTGGTGTCACTAATAATATAAAGTTTTATTCTTTATCATGAAACATTCATCACAAATTTTGCTGACTCATCAGAGTGAAATAAAATCTATATACAATGTATTCATTCCCTTATTTCACACCGATTTTTCATCTTCCCCCATTTCTTTCTTTTAACATCACGAGTTTTCCTTGTGAGTTATATTGTATTAATTAACTCTTGTACATGCACTTGTTGCTGATTATCCCACTTCCAGGTAGCTGCGTCAATCCTCAATGCTGTTATTGCTTTTGCTCCTGCTGCTGCTGTTGTTATTTTCACTTGATTGTTTGTATGAAATATCAAATTTAGTCACATATATCTCTTGGAGTTTTCAAATCATGTTTTATTTTGAAAAGATGAAAGTACAGAAATCAGAACTGGATGTCTTCCAACATGTGTATTTAGCTCATTTCAGACAGTAGGCTTGGCAACTGCCAAAGATCACCATAAAGAAAGAATTGACACGACAATGTCCCACTTCTCACCTTATTATGACCATTAAAATCATGAAGTACATGTAAGCTTTTTCTCACTTTAGAGCAAAGGAGCAGCCACAGTAGCCTCAGTTCGAGGCATTTGAAGAGCTAATTACCAATCTAACACCAATATAACATAGTTTTCAGTTTCTCTCCAACTTTTTCTCCAAGTTATCTTCACCTTTTCTTTGCAATTTTTTTGGAGGCCCAACTTTTAAAACTTACTTTCACTCAAAAGTTTTGTGCACCTTTCTCAGACTTTTCCTTGCCCCAGCCTTACTACAAATGCAGGCAGTATGTTCTCAAAATATCTAATACAATAACCATTATTTAAAAAATGATGTGCAATACTCTAATATCACTTCACAAAGAGAGAGAAAGAAGGATTTTCTCATTGTGGATAGAATAGAAAATATATTCTGTGGTATTGAAGAACAAAATTTCAAGCTTGAATTACAAGGGCATTTTTGTGTAATGAGACGATTTTCATGAACCAATTTAACGTCTTGTTTTTTAAGTTTTTAACTGATACCTTTTCTTGATTGAACTAAGCCCTAAGGTTGTAATCAAATTAAATAGATTATTTCTCATTAATAAGCTAACAATAAAATTCCATCAAGCTTTGCTAAGTCTCTCTTTCTCTTCAATATCAATAGATAAAAGCAGCCAGTGCATAAAAGTGTCTGTCTACTGCACTAAAATTTGACAAAAGTAATATTTCTTAACATTGCCAAAGAACCATCTATTTTTGAAGATCATACAAGTTCTCATTGCATGGGCCAGTAAGGGTCATTAAACACCAATGGGTCTCTGAGTCCTTCTTTAGAGTCAATGACATTGTAGACTTCACTCAGGATCTCATTTTCCTCCATACAAGGTCTTCAGGGCAAAGAAGGCAAATGAACTATGAAAAACATAATCACTGCCTTTACTGTTGCTTTTTTTTGTCATAAAAATTCCATTTATTTAAATTCCATTAAAAAGCACATTTGACTGCCAAGAGCATAAATACACACTTTTATTATACTTAGCATTTTTCATTTTCAAAAAAAAAATACATTCTGACATTCTTTTAGATAAAAAATGGTAAAATATTTTCAAACTACCTGTCTTAGCTAACCAGCTTCTCTGTGTATTTTGTATACAATAAATCTAGGAAAATAAATAACTTGGATTTGAAATGCAATTCCAAAGCTTCACACATAGTCCCACTAGAAGTTACCAGCTTACTCTGATCATTATCTGCACTATAATGTATGCCTGCTACTCATGGCTTTTCCAAACACACATATCTTAAAATTACTTAAATTACTTGAGCTTTGATGGAAAACATTTCTTTTTATTTTTCATTTTCCTAATTATTGTGATATATATAATAAATCATTAAATGAAGAAGAGATAGTGCTAGGGGTCTCTTAAGACAATGTTCTCCTAAAGACCAAACAGTCATTTCTGATATTCACTTCTGCCTGTGTACTGTGGGTGATTAGAAAAACTAACTAGTACAGAAGATAACCAATGTATGATATTAATATGTTTCTAAATTACTCATGAATATGGTCAAATGACAAGTAAGATTAATCTTATATGAGACAAGTTTTATTTCTAAAAGTATGTGATAATTTATAATCTAAAAGATAAATTTATTAAAAATAGGATTTATATGACCAGTGTTCCAGGAGATTTGGAAATGTGTACATAATTTTATTCCAAAATATCTGTAGCAGAATACCTGTAGAATAACCCAGTAGCAGCAGCTACATATGTAGACCTACCCATGAATTTCTATGTAGTATCAGTTGTAAAACTGAAAAACTAAACTTTAATTTATATAAAATTACTTAAAAATCATGGTATATTAATGTGAGTTTTTTTTTTGCTTTGTTTCCAAACATTGTGAGGTTGTGGATTCATGGCTGTGCTTTTGGATCCTCTATATATGTTTCATTGTTGAACATGACTGTTTAGAGACCTGTGCCATGTTACTTTTGTCACTATGGCAAGGTAGTATGATTCAAAATCTGGCGCTACTACTAAAATGTTATTTCTGTGAGGTATTTAAGTTTTGTAGGCTTCTATATGAACTTTGTGAAGAATTTCACTGGGATTTTCCTGGATATTGCATTGCAGGTTACTTTGGGTAATATAGCCACTTTTACATTAATTGTGCCAATCTATTGATATGGAAAGTTCTCCCATCTTCTAGAATTTTAGGTTATTGTTGTTGCTGCTGTTGCTGTTGTTGTTGACCAGTTTCTTTCACCAAGATCTGCCTGGCCCCATGGACTGACATTTTTGGAGTAGTAAATAAATGATTGACTGGCAAACATGCAGAGAAACGCTAGACGTCTTTGGCCTGGGCTCTCTGATCGAGAAGTCAAAGCACCTAGGAAGCTCAGTGTGCTTATTTTATGCAACAAACAGAGAGTCAGGGTTATTGCATGCACATGGCTGAAAAGGAAGTGGGTTTATTGCATGTAGATAAACAAGGAAACAAGGTTACTATCTACAGCTGAACAAGAAGGCAGGTTCAGCTGACCTTGGTAGAAACCATCTCTGTAGGAGATCAGTCTTTTGGCTGTAAGCATGCAGTGGGAGAAAGCTATGGAGGACATTTTCTGCACATGCTGTCACTTAGATTCACATTTAAACTCATCATAAAAATCACAGATGATTTTTGTCATCCTTCTTTGCCTCCTCTGAGGATAGATTTGCCACTAGCGTAGAGCTGAGACTTTGATCCTTGAACTAACTCCCTTGCTCTGTAGAGGGCTTTTATCTCTTTCATTGTATTTATTCCTAATATGATCTTGTTCTTGCCCCAATGAACTGATCTCTCTCTCTCTCTCTCTCTCTCTCTCTCTCTCTCTCTCTTCCCTTCCCCCCAACTTATCTTTTTAAAAATTCATTATCAGTGCACAGAAAAGTCACTAATGTTGACTTAGGTTTCAGCTTCTTCATGAGAAGTTTCTTGGAAAACAAGATACCCTGTGAAGAGGAGTAAAATGAAATCCATGTCTCTCTTTCTACACAAAACTCAACTATAATGGAACAAAGCCCTTAATATGACATGAAGCTTTGAAACTACTAGGGTTAAATGGGGGCAACACTTCAAAAGACATAGGTGGAGGAGAAGCTTCCAAGTTTCTGCCTTGAGTTCCTTCTTCGACTTCCTTATACATGGGACTGTGGTATAAAACTATAAGCCAAATAAACCCTTCCCTCCCCACCTTTCACAATTCATTGGCCATGATATTTTATTACAACAATAGTATTCTAAGACAGGGAGGTGAAATCTAGAATACACAACAAAAATTAATCACAAAGTAATCTTCAATTATTAAATAAGCTAATGAACACAGCATACAAATGGTCAGCATTCTTTGCAATCAGGAAAATGCAAATGGAAAGTGCTTTGAGATTCAATTTCAGTCTAGTCAGAATTATTAATTTCTATGGCATCAGGAACATAAATGACAGAAACTGGTGGAGATGTAGGGAAAGACAACTCCTTACATGCTGTTGGTGGGAATTTAAACTGGGGAATCCACTATAGGATTCAGTGTGTAGATTCTTCAAAACCTGAAATTACCATATGACCCAGCTTTCTGACTCCTGGGTATATTCCTTCCAAAGCCCTAAGTTGACGTACCATAAAGAGACTTGTACATTCTCATTTATTGCTGCACTATTTACACTAATCTGTCCATAAGTCCATCATTAGAGGAGTGAATTATTAGAATGTATTACATTTTCACAGTAGAATTTTATTTTATCATAAGAATAAATGAAAATGTGACGTTAGAGACATAGACACAATTAAAGATCATTATGCTAAACAAAATATGACAAACTCAAAAAGAAAAGCATCATGTGTTTTACCTAAACGTAGAATCTCGATTTGAAATATCTCTCTCTCTCTCTCTCTCTCTCTCTCTCTCTCTCTCTCTCTGGGGGTGGGGGGTCATGAAACTAAAAAGGGCGTCCTGAGAGGAAAAGATGTGAAAATGGAGTGAAGCGGGTAGCAGTGAGCAGAGGCAGGCTACTGTGAGGTGTGAGTAAAAATGAAGTGGGGACAGGGGTCAGTGGCAGATGAATAAGAAAAATCCATATGATTTATATGACAACTTAAATTTAATAAGCATGATAAATATAATTTATGATCACATGATGAAATGTTTTTCTATTTTTTAAGTTTGTTAGGAAAACAAAACACATATACAAAAATAAAAGGAGTTACATAAATACACCAACCATGGTCTTTCTGCACATTGGTTCTATGTTGTTTCCTTTTTCATGCAAAGATGCAACCATTAACTTCAAACCCACTGGTACTGTTGTGAATTTTTTCATGTGGGCAGTTCTTTCCAATGTAGTCTTAAAAAGCAGACTTTTATCTCTCTAGACATTCTAACTAATGTATCCATCCTCCAAACCATCCTCTATAGGGGAGATAAATCCAGGGTTACATATAAGTCCTCAAGCTGCCGTTGCCATATTTCATAAATATATAAGAAGACTTTAAATGGTGTTATACAATAAAGGGTATCTAGTGTTTCTCCCACACACCACAGGCTATAAATAATAATAGCACATTCTAACCATCAGCAGTTGGTGATGTTTGCCATGGTGCGTGCATCAAAATGAGTGTTCTCAGACTAAGATGCTACTAGAGTTTATAATTTCATAGGATCACTGCAGTTTCTGTGGCCTGTTGGTGACTGAAACATTGTTATGAAGAAGTTGACTCTGACAGCTAGCATCTTAGTCAGTGTACATTGGGGAAGTTCATGTTTGGCATTCTTGTTTTTGATTGCTAGGATTACCACAATATTCTAACATTATATTCTCCAATATGTTCCATATATACTGTGTCAATATATTACCTTTATAACAGTCTTCCCAAGCTATAACCTTGAATGAGTCAATATTCCACTTATTAATTTCCAGTATTACCACACAGCCTTATATTTAAAAATTAATCTATAAGCTTTGGTCCAGTCATGTATGATTCCTGAGTTTTACCCAGCATGACTCCAGTTCTGCCTCCATTACTTCCTCATGTGCACATGAGCGCTTTCAAACCACATTAGCTCTCCCTTCTCCATTATATGTGTTTATTCCTTTTCAGATAGATAATGCATTTGGAAGACTCTTCCGTTCTTCAAGACATAACTGCCACATTCACCTTTAAGGTTTTGATGTTTATAGCCAGGTTTCTCAAAATGGATGCTTTCTTAGACTTCCTCTTCAACACTTGAAACATTATGATTTGAATTATATTGCTACATTTACATTTATATCCCTGACATCAGGAGTCTATGGAAGAATCATGAGAAAAGTTCGTTTCTAAGAGGAATCTGTGCATATCGAAGTTATACTTAAGAATTAGGTGACTTCCTATATTCAATCTTACATTTGTACAAATCAATACAATGATAAACTAATTTTTCAAAATTACAAATTGATTATTACTCACATGCTTACAATACTCAAATTATAAGGACTATAATTTAGATATATTCAGGTTTAACTACAGTATATGAATATTATCTTATAAAATGTCTATATTGGAAGCTTATTCTGTAACATCTCTTACCCTTTCTCCATGCACATTTTTCTGTGGTATCCTGAATGTCACAGGGTCTTTAAATGTGTCATTTCTCAATTCACAGCATCCTGGTCTAACATTTCTTCCTGCAAAATTCCAGATATTAGCTACACTGAGAAGCAACCTGTTTGTCCCAGTGAAACAAAGCACATATGTCCTTAAACCTAGGGCATTTTCATATTGGGTTTGTTGCATCTTTGCGTATTTCCCTTGACTTATCACTCCATAATCACCTTTTTAAAAGGCAACTCATGGGCAAGCAACAATCCCTTACACTATTAATACTACTGTTTTATGCTTATAGACAGGAGCCTGGCATAACTCTTCTCTGAGAGGCTCTATCCAGCAGCTAGCTGAAACAAATGCAGATACCTACAGCCAAATATTGCACAGTGGTCAGAGACTCAGGAAGAGTTTGGGGGAAGGACTGGAAGCCCTGGAGGGAATAGGAACTCCACAGGAAGTCAATTAACCTGGACCCCTGGGAGCTCCCAGAGAATGAGTCACCAACCAAAGAGCATACTTGGGCTGGAGTGAGGTCCGCAGCACATATTTAGCAGACTTGCAGCTCAGTTCCCATGTGGGTTTCCCAACAACTGGAGCGAGGGCTGTCCCTAAAGTTGTTGCCTGAGTGTGGAATCCATTTTCTTCCAAACAGGGCTTCCTTATCTGGCCTCGATAGGAGAGGATGTACCTAACTCTGCATTTATCAGAATGTAAGTATTATAGAACGGATTATTCAAATTAAAAAATATGGAGCTGGGGAGATTGCTCAGTAGTTAAGGGCACTGACTGCTCTTCCAGAGTTCTTACATTCTCTTCCCAGAAGCCACATAGAGGCTCCCAATTATCTGAAACAGTTTTCAGAAGATCCAATTCCTTCTTCTGGCACTGCAAACAAGTGGTACATAGACATTCATGCAAGCAAAACTCTCAGACACATGAAATTAATAAATAATAAAATATTCAAAAATATTTAAACAATAAAACACAAATGTATTTTCGTAGTCCAAGATAGAATACTAGCATTTTTGGAAATACTTGGAAAAAGTGTTAAAAGCCACTCATAAATGTATTTCCATTCATGTAGAAATAATAGGATTAAACGAATTCCCTCATGATGTAAGGGGATGGTTAAGGCCCAATTAAATGTAAACATCCAAGTAACATCTGCAGGGAAGATCCCTATTTCTACATTTATGTTGTGAACTCTGTCCATCTCTGTTTTGCTCTAGTGGGCACAGTGGAATCTCTTGTCACTCTGGGGTTTTATCTCTATTGCAAATACCCTTTCTTTTACAAGTACCTAGACAGTGTTTCCTAAACTATGAATAAAGTCTGATAAAAAAATACAGACCTTATTTTCTAAAAGGCAAGACTAAAATAAGGCCTAATTACTCATATATTTTTAGATCTTCTGCTTACACACATGTATACATGACATATATACATTATATATTTACATATTATATAAAATTATAATACACATATCATATATATTCTATACACACATAATGTATATTCTATGCGTACACACAGATCATATATTCTATACATGCATCATATATTTCATATATATGTTAAATATACATACCATATATATGCTATACACACATATATCTTGTATATGCTAGACATCATACATAAAAAATATGCTATATACACACACATATATATATATTAGCAGTTTTGATTCTGTTAATCAGTTCCTAACAAATTTTTCTTTTATAGCTACAAAAAAATAATGAAAAACTATCTAAGCCTTAAAAATAGATGAAAAAAAAAAAAACTTTGTGGACAGAAGCAAAACCTGAGGTGTTTCTCTAGAGGCTATTTTACATGATGTACAGTATGCGTGTGATCTGCTGACGATTTTTTTTTTTTTTTGAAAAGTATGTCTTCTTTCAAACAGAGATAAAAAGAAAAGCCTTTTAGGTCATGAGCTATTGGGAGGAAGAGATAATATCTCTGGTGCTTTGATGTCACAAGTAGCTCACCATTACAGAAGATTCTGGTATGAAATAACAGTCCTAGTAAACTGAATAGCTATCATCCACAGAGGAGTCTTGTGACATTCTTGGTTTAGAGAGTGCAGAGCAAAACAAGATTTAAAAAATTGCGAATTGTTGTGATCTTAATGTAGGAAGTTCTACTTCAGAGTACTTGTAGATGTAATGCAGTTTTCAAGGTAAGCATGGTTTCACATTTGTCAAGAAACTTTCTCTTTAGAAATATCGCTAAAATATGAGCAAAAAGAAATAAGAATGAATGAAGAGCTCATAGTTAATGTGGCCTATAAATTGGTTACTGGCTCCTACACAAAATACTGATTTTCAGCCCAATGTTATTTTAAAGAAGTATGATAAATGAGATAATAAGAGGCAAATAAGATCATTTTTGAAAACATATGTAGAATAAATGCTAATATGATCCCAATATTTAACCCTTGGCATTTTGGTCACAATAATGTGTTTTAATTCTCCTTTGTATTTATGAATATCAAAGTTTTGATAAAATTATGCATGAATGTATGAAAATTCAACCTATCAATATAAACGTAAATCTAAGATCATAAAACTCACAAAAGGTACACCACCTGAAGATGTCAGCATTTGGGAAATTCCTTCAAGATCTTTCCCTCAATGTATATAGATTTGTGCATATAAACAAGACAAATATACAGACACACACAGAGAAAGATAGGGGATGTTTAGGTGACATAAACAACTTTACATTAAAGAGATGTCATTATGGACATTACTATATTATCTCTGTTAGCATTTTGTCTAAGCTCTGCCCCACAGTTACCTGGCAACATCCAGGTGTGCCTGCTTCATTGTGAAAGGGGTTGGTTGCCTCTCAGCTCTTTCCTGCCTTCTTGATCCTGCTCTGTTCTCTTGTCCCACACCCTCTCATTCCACATTCCCCTCCCCTCTCTCCCCACATTCTCCTCCCCCCTTCCATGTTCTCATGGCCAGCCTCTACTTCTCTACTCTCACAGTCTCTGCCTTTCTCTGTCTCTACTACCCTCTCAACTCCCTTCCTCATGTCCTGAATAAACTCTCTACTATACCATCATGTGGCTGGTCCCCCTGGGGGAAGGGATGTCTTAGCATGGGCCTGTGGAGGCACCCGCTTCCCCCACACCTGATTGTACCTCCATCAAACATATTCTTTCCTTATCTTTTTACAAAACACATCAATCTCTACTTTATGTGTGTAATGCTGGGGACTGAAACCAGATCTTTGCACATGCTGAGCAGCACTGTAAAACTCAGCTGCATCTTAACACCTTGTTTATTTGAGATAGGGCCTGAAGATGGAACCCAGTCTGCCTTAGATTCATAATCTTCCTGACTCTGCCTTCTGGGTACTAATATTACAAAGATGTAACTCTGCATATGCTCTCATCTTTTATTGAAGAAAATGTCTCAAACATCTGTCCAATTCTAAAAAAATACATTTTTAACATTTCATCTACTATCTAAAGCTTATTTTTCTAAGGCCCTGATAGTGGTTATTTACAAAGTTATTTTTAATATCTTTGAAAAAATTAAGTTGATAATTTACAATAAAAAATAACTAAAAGAGAAAAACATAGGTGAATTTTAAAATCCCCTGTATAAGATTAATAGTGAAAGATAAAAACAAAACTGTTGATAGTGAAATTTTAATGAAAGTTCTTATTCAGGCTCTCAAAATTAGTCACTGAAGGATCGCTATGAGTTGTACCTGACCTGCAAAATTCACAAGCTTAGGAGGTGATTCATAAGGCCAGGAGAACTTTCAAAACGACCAACTCATGAGTCACCCTCCCCAGGACAAGATTAGCATTTGTATTGGGAGAGATCCTCCTTTATAAAGTTAGCTTATCCTATTCCTGCGCTAAAGAAGTGTTGGCTTCCCCCTTCTGCCCAGGCTGGCAAGGCATGAGTGCTACACCAGATGAGGCAACTTCATCTCCCACTTCTCTTCCAGAATTTCCAAAAACATATGTCTGTATTTTATAAATGACCTACTTTTAAGTATTTTGTCAGAACCATAAAAAGTAAACTAAAACAACTACCAATGGGACAGAGAGAATAAAGCAAAATAAAAACGAACGTAATAACAAGAATCACCCATATTTTTTGAGATGTATAGAGAAACTCCATCCAGCTCAAAACTAACTGATAGCTTTTAGTATGAATACAAGTGGCACAGGAAAGTGAGCGGATATTCTGAGACCAAAGGAAAGAAATAATGCCACTAGCTTTGTTATAGAACCTCTCTGTATACAGTATGCTGCTGTGGACTGTACCTCCTCTAGTGAGAACAAACAGAAAGCCTGGCAATTTGGGAAGAGTTTACATTAACTTAGTTGTCCTTTTCAAATTGTGGGTAAATGTAAACAAACTAGCTTCCCAAGCTTTCAATTAACTTTAAAATCATTAATTTTGGGGATCACATACATGATCAATATATTGTTAATTATTAAAATTATATCATATAAACATACATAATATATTGTTAGCAGTTTGTCTAGGCTCCATCGCACAGTTACCTGGCAACAGCCAGGTGTGCCTGACTCACTATAAAAGGGGCTGCTCGCCCCTCTCTCTTGCCTTCTTGCTCTCACTCTGTCCTCTCATCCAGCTTCCCCTCCCTCCCCATTCCCCTCCCCCTTCTCTCTCCACAAGGCAGGCCTCTACTTCTCTACTCTCTCTGCTTTTCTCTGTCTCTATTACCCTCTCAACTCCCCTCCCCATGCCCAAAACAAACTCTATTCTACATTATACTGTCTTGTGGCTGGACTCTAAGAGGAAAGAGATGCCTCAACTTGGGTCTGTGGAGGAGGCACCCTCTTCCTCCACACTTGACTACAAATCCACCAAACATATTCTCTCTCCTTGGCTTTTTACAAAACACAACAAATGTATTTTACTTTAATATAATGAATATAATATAAAATATATTATAAAATATATTATTAAATGTAATAACTACCGTTGCAGAATATAATACCACTGTTGAGCAGATTATGACAAGAATCTACTGCTTAGGCTATTTTTCACAGACTTGAAAGTCATTTTTATGTTAGCCATCAACTCTACTTCAGTTTGCTCAAGGTTCTAGTAGATGACCTTCTAACTTCAGAATCTAAAACACCATACTCAGATCAAATAGCACTGTCAACATGCATCTTATGCAGATAAATCAAAATAAATCTCTTCTTTTGCCCATACATTAAGTCACAAAGTACCTTTTTGCCCAAGAAAAATCCCAAAGCCCTAACCTCAAGAGTTTGACCTGTGCCTTTGATCTCTTCATAATTGGCTGTTTCGTGAATGAACTCCTTTTGACAGGAGGGAAATAGGGAAAGAATGAATCTGAGGAGAAAGGAAGGAAGAGAGGGAGACTAGGAAAAGTCAAAAGAGGGAAACTGCTCTAGATGTAAGATGTGAGAATTGTTTTTAAAGCTTGTTTCAGTAACTGGCATCTTGTGCAGTAGAATAAAATGGAATTGGTTTGGAAATATGTTTATTACGCCTTTTGTATTTCTATAATGATTGTCTTCATTCATAAAAGACTCATTGATAATACTTAAAATCATCCGAGTCTAAGAGAGAGTTTCAGGTTACAAATGTTAAATACTGTAAGTATCTGTTGTGTTTCTTGCACACAACTATATTTATTATTTATAAGAAATATTATAATAAATATATATATTATTTATATATTATATCTATATTTATTCTGTGATAAAATATAATGTCTTGCCTGCCAGGTCGACCTGGATGGAGTACAGTCAGCAAAGGTGAGCTAATCAAATAGAATGCTAAATTTCAAAAGTTCATGACAGAAATTATCCAAGAAATCTAGGATACTATGAAAAGACCAAACCTAGGAATAATAGGAATAGAATAAAGTGAAGAGTCCCAGCTACAAGACCCAGAAAATATTTTCAACATAATCATAGGAGAAAATTTTCCCAACCTAAAGAAAGATGTGCCTATAAACATACAAGGAGCTTGCAGAACAACATAGACTAGATCATAAAAGAAAATTCTCCAGCCACATAATAATCAAAATACTAAATGTACAGAACAAAGTAAAATATTAAAAATTGCAAGTGGAAAAACCCTAGTAACATATAAAGGCAGAACTATCAAAATTACACCTGACTTCTCAACACAGATTCTAAAAGTCAAAGACCACAGATATCAGCCGAGACTATTATACCCCACAAAACTTTCAATCACCATGAAAGAAAGCAAGATATTCCATGACAAAACCAAATTTAAACTATTTTTATCCATAAATACATCCCTACAAAAGATAGTAGAGGGAAAACTCCAATCCAAGGAGGCTAACTACACCCAAGAAAACACAGGAAATAAAAAAACCCACACCAGCAAACCAAAGGAAGGGAAGCACCACACATACAGTACCACCACTTTACCACCAATATTAACATCAAAATAACAGTAATTAACAATTGATAGTCATTAACATCTTTCAACATCAATGGGCTCAATTCCCCAATACAGGCTATCAGAGTGGATGCAAAAACAGGATTCACCATCCTTCTGCATACAAGAAAAACACGGAAGCACAAAGATAGACGTTATCTCAGAGTGAAAGAGCTGACAAAAAATTTCCAAGCAAATGAACCCAAGAAGACATTCCACCAAAAGTAATCAAAAGAGATTGGGAAAGACACTCACACACATCAAAAGAAAAATCCACCATGATGACATCTAAAATCTGAACATCTACACCTCAAATGCGAGGGAACTCAAATTCATCAAAGCAACTTTACTAAGGCTTAAATCACACATCAAGCCCCACACATTAATAGTGAGAGACTTCAACACCTTACTCTCACCACGAACAGGTCAACAAGACAGAAACAAAACAGGAATAATGAAACTAACAGAGATTACGGATCAAATGAGCATAACAGATATATACAGAACAGTTCACCCAAACACAAAAGGATATGCCTTCTTCTAGGCACCTCACAGAACCTCCATCAAAATTGATCATATAGTAGGTGACAAAGCAAGCCTCAACAGATATATCAAAATTGAAATAATCTCTTGTATTTTATCAGACCACCACAGATTAAAGGTGGAATTCAACAACATAAACAACAGAAAGCCTATCAACTCATTAAAAACTGAACAACTCTCCACTCAATAACTATTGGGCCTGGTAAGAAATATAAATAAATAAATAAATAAATAAATAAATAAATAAATAAATAAATACTCAATGGAATTTGGTGAAAATGAAGGCACAACATACCCAAACTTATGGTAAATGAGTAAAAGCAGGGTTAAGAGGAAAATTCATAGCATTATTTATTCATAGCCTTTGTAAAGAATTGGAGCGATCTCATACCAGCAACTTAAAAGCAGACCGAAAAGCTCTAGAACAAAGAAAAGTAAAGACACCCAAGAACAGTAGTAGACAGCAGGAAATCATCAGACTCAGTGTAGAAATCAATAAATTAGAAACAAAAAAGAATAATACAAAGAATAGCAAAACCAAGAACTTGTACTTTGAAAAAATCAACAAGAGAGACAAACTTTTAAGCAAACTAACTAAAAGACAGGGAGATAGTATCCAAATCAATAAAATCAGAAATGTAAAGGAGAACGTAACAACAGACACTAAAGAAATCTAAAGAATAATTAGGTCTTACTTCAAAAGCCTGTACTCTACAAAATTGAAAAAGCTAACCAAAATGGTTAATTTCCTTGATAGATACCAATTAGCAAAGTTAAATTAAGATTAGATAGACAATATAAATAGACCTATTAACCATAAGGAAATAAAAGGAGTAATTAAAATTCTCCCAAGCCCCCCTCCAATAAAAATCCCACAGCAAAATGTTTTAGCACAGAATTTTACCAAGCTTTCAGAAAAATAGAACAGAAAGAACATTATCAAACTCATTCTATAAAGACACAGTTACCCTGAAACCTAAACCACAAAAAGACATAAAAAGGAAAGAGAATTTCAGACTAATTTCCCTTATAAACATTGATGCAAAAATACTAATAAAATACTCACAAACTAAATTGAAGAACCTATTAAAAAACATGTTCCATCATGATCATGTAGGCTTCAGCCCATGGATGCAGGGATGGTTCAATATACAAAAATCCATTTATATAATCCACCCTGTAAACAAACAACAAGAAAAAACCAGGTGATAATCTTACTAGATGCTGACAAAGCCTTCATATTAAATGTCAAACACCCCTTAATACTAAAAGTTTGGAGAGATCAGTGATACAACGTGCATACATAAATAAAAAGCAACGTGCATACAGCAAGCCAATAGGCAACATCAAATTAAATGAAAAGAAACATGAAGCAATTCCACTAAAATCAGGGACAAGACAAGGTTGTCCATTCTCTCCCTATCTATCCAATATAGTACTTGAAGTACTAAGCTGAGCCATAAGAGAACCAAAGGAAATCAAGGACATACAAATTGGAAAGGAAAAAGTCAAAGTATCACTATTTGCAGATGATATGATAGTATACATATGTGACCCCAAAATTTCTACCAGAGAACTCCTACAAGTGATAATCTCCTTCAGCAAAATGGCCTGATACAAAATTGATTTAAGAAAATCAGTAGCCTTCCTATATACATGTGATAATTGGGCTGAAAAAGAAATTAGGGAACTATCACCCTTCACATTTGCCACAAATAATATAAAATACCTTCATGTAACTCTTGCCAAGCAAATGAAAGACCTACATGACAAAAATTTCAAGTCTCTGAAGAAAGAAATGGAAGAAGATATCAGAAGATGGAAAGATCTCTCTTGCTCATGGATTGGTAGGATTAACAGTAATTATAGCCATCTCATCAAAAGCATTCTACAGATTCAATCCAATTCCCATCAAAATTCAAACACAATTCTTCACAGACTTTAAAAGAGCAATTCTCATCCTCATATGGAAAAACAAAATACCTAGGATAGCCAAAATAATCCTGCACAGTAAAAAACTGGAGGTATTACCATCACTGATTTCAAGAGGTACTACAGAGCAACAGTAATAAAAATTGCATGGTATTTTTATAGAAATGGACAAGTTGATCAATAAACCCACACACCTATAGACACTTGATTTTTGACAAAGAAACCAAACCATACAGTAGAAAAAAAGGAGAAAGCATTTTCCACAATGGTGCCGATCTAACTGAATGTCCACATGTAGAACAGTACATATTTATGCATGTTTAATCACACAGCACACAACTCAATTCCAAGTGAATCAAAGACCTCACAATAAAACTGAAGACACTAAATCAAATAGAAAAAAATGTAAGTGAGAACCTGCATAGTCCGCAATGACACAAGAGACAATGTCCTGAGCAGGACACCAATTGCTTAGACACAAAGACCAACAGGTAATAAATAACCAAATAGTTAACAACTATAATAGTTAACAAATAAACTGAAAAGCTTCTGTAAGGCAAAAGGCACCATCAATGTGACAAAATGGTAGCCTACAGAATAGGAAAAGTTATTCACCAACCCTATATCTTACAGAGAACTAATATCAAAAATATATAAAAAAACTCAAGAAATTAACACCAACAAACCAAATAACCCAATTTAAAAATAGAGTAGACAGCTAAACAGAGATTTTTTTAATAGAGGAGTCTCTAATGGCTAAGAAGCACTGAGAGAATGTTCAATGTCCTTAGTCCTCAGGGAAATGCAAATCAAGATGACTTTGAGATTCCATCATACACTCATCAGAATGACTAAGAGTAAAATTTCAAGTGAAAGCACATACTGACAAGGATGTAGAACAAAGAGAATACTCCTCCATTGCTGTTGGAAGTGCAAACTGTTACAACCACTCTAGAAATCAATCTGGTGGTTCCTTGGGAAATTTGGAAATACTTCTACCTGAAGACGCAGTTATACCACTCTTGGGCATATACCCAAAAGATGCTCCAGCATACCACAAAAGCATGTGCTCCACTATGATCAAAACAGCTTTATTCATAATAGCCAGAAGCTGGAAACATCCTAGATGTCCCTCAACCAAAGAATGGATACAGAAAATGTGGTTCATTTACACAATGGAATACCATACAGATTTTAAAAACAATGACCTCATGAAACTTGTAGGCAAATGGATAGAACTATGAAATATCATCTTGAGTGAGGTAACCGAGACCCAAAATGACATGCATGATATGTATTCAGTGATAAGTAGATATTAGCCAAAAAGTACAGAAAACACATAACACAACCCACAGACCATAAGAAGTTTAACAGGGAAGGCCCAAGTGAGGATGCTTCAGTCCCACTTAGAAGGGGGAACAAAATAACCATGGAAGGCAAAAGGAGGGAGGAACCCGAGTGGGAGAAGAAAGGCGGACTGGAAAGTGGGGTAGGATCAGATATGGGGAGAGACAGGAGAGAAGCCTAGAAAGGTCAGGAGAATGAATCGAAATATGCAGCAGTGTCAGGTGGGAGACAGGGGAACCTCTAAAAAGTCCCAGAGAACTGGAATGTGAGAGGCTCTCAGGACTCAGTGGGGATAACCTTAGCCAATATGTCCAACACTGAGATGATGAATCTGAAGAGACCACCTCTAGTAGATAAACAGGGCCTCCAGTGGAGGGATAGGGTCACCGACCTACCTTCAAATTTTTTGACCCAGAATTGTGCCTGATTAAAAGAAATACAGGAACAAAAATGGGACAGAGTTTGAAGGAAAGATCATCCAGTGACCAGCCCACCTTGGCATCCATCCCATGGGTGGACACCAAACCCTGACACTGATGCCATATAGTTCTTGTAGATAAGAGCCTGGCATGTCTGTCCTGAGAAACTGCCAGCAGCAGACTGAGACGGGTGCAGATACTTACAGCCAACCACTGAACTGCGGTCGGGGGCCCACTACGGAAGAGTTAGGGGAAAGGATGAAGGAGCTGAAGGTGATGGTAACTCCATAACAAGACCAACAGTATCAACTGACCTGGACTACTGGGAGCTCCCAGAGACTAATTCTGAAGAGATATGATTCCCCAGGTAACAGGATGGCGGGGAGTAATCAGGGGGATGTGGGTGGGTGAAAAGGTTGGGTAGGCATGGGGATCACCCTCTCAGAGGCAAATGGGGGAATGAGGTGAAGAACTCTCTCAAAGGGGGATCAGGAAAGAGGGCAAGATTCGGAATATAAATAAATGAAACATGATAATGAGCAGAAATAAGTTCATAAAAGTACACAAGGCAACAATACATTGGATTTTCCCTAGAGTCTGACGCATGCTAGCTGTTTGATAAATGTTTGAATAAATGAATGGAAGAGACATGAGGAAGCTAAGAAAAGAGGGTTGAGGTGAAATGGGTTGTCCAGGAAGTTAAAGCAGACTCACCTGTAAAATGGTAGTAGCAAAGGTACCTACCTCACAGGTTACATTTAAGGAAGCCGCGGGAATTTGGCAAGCATCATGTCATACAATTTAAGTATGGTTCTCAATTTTTTCCTTATTTTCAATTTTGAAAATTACTGGCTGGCCGGGCAGTGGTGGCACATGCCTTTAATCCCAGCACTCAGGAAGCAGAGGCAGCGGATTTCTGGGTTCAAGGCCAGCCTGGTCTACAGAGTGAGTTCCAGGACAGGTAGGGCTACACAGAGAAACGCTGTCTCAAAAATAAAAAAATAAAAAAAGGAAAAGAAAATCACTGGTTTTCTTTTACAACTTGTTTGATGCCTGTTTCTAGAAAAATATGCCTGGGTCTTTAGATCATCTTCTTCCCCAATTTTCCCAAGTTTTATGGAAACTACATCTTTTTGTATGAACACTGTTTGCTTTGAGCTAAACTCCAGATAGAAAGAAGGCAAACTGTAGTGGAAAGTAAACTAATGGATGAGCACATTTACTGATGGGAGTGAGCAAATGGACCAGAAAATTATGTAAAGTGAGTTACAAGATACACTATCTAGCCCTCTGCATAAAACATGGAGTAAGGAGTAAGAAGGTTGGTTTTTTGGGTATAACCCTGACATTTAATAATTTATTGCACAGGTTGACTTTTCCAGGCTTCCTGTATTTTATCTGCCAACATGTCAACAATCTTAAATACCTATGCAACTAAACAGTGTGCTTAAGATAGAAACATTAAACCAGAAGTTTGGATGTTTCTATTAAAGTTGGAATATTTTACCCAAAGTGCACTAATATTATTCTTTCAAGTTTCCCATGTAATTGAGTTCACAACTCATTGTGAAACAATGCTACACCTATTTAAATATTGTTCCTGATTCTTTTTAGACATATTATTTCCTGTACTGCATTGCAAATACTAAAGTTAATAGACTATACACTGCACTTCTGTGGATTCAATTGTTATATTTCTTTACATAAGTCATTCATTTTTAATTAAATCTCTGGTCTGCAAATATATAACTGTACTTCACAACAGAGTTATTTCAGTGGTGTTTGAGGTTCCCTGTCATGCATTAAATTGTATCATATCTAAGTGAATAGCACAATCCCATAGGAGTAAGAATAACTATATTTGACATACTTCACTAACTCTTCATTCCCACACTGCTACAAACCTATAGAGTGCCAGCCTATACTGAGGCCTAGACAACTAGCCATAGAGGATACCATCTAATCTATTACTAAAGAACAAACTGGAAGAAAGATCTGGGATTAAACAAAATATTACAAGCATGTGCAAAAATTAACACTGTGATACAGTTATAACATCACTGAAAAGCAAGGGTAAACAACACTTAAGCTGAAAATATGCTTTACAAAATAAGTAATGTCTCTGGAAGTGACTTTATGTTACATCCTAAAGACAATTGCCCAGAAGGAAATGATCATTATGAAGAAAAGAAAAGCATATTGAAATATATGAGGTAATCAAATAATGGTGTTAGCATAAGGTGGTATAAAATAGAAAAATAAAATATAGATAATAGATTTCTGGCAGACTAAGGGGGAGAAAGGAAGAAAAAGACGTCAATGCACAACTACAAACACTAAAAATCTACAAACATATATAAAATATGTTAAACAAGATAATGTTCTCATTCCCTGAGAAGAAAACACATCAGTTGAGCAAGACAGGGGCAGGGAAACAAGAGGCTAACTGAAGAATGTCACCATTTTCTCCATTTCTCCAAATCAAATCCCCAGTATCATCCCTAGCTTTACAAAAACCACCTACAACAGCCTCCTCCATCCGTGCCCACACTTCCTGTAAATCCTATAGACCTTCCCCTCATTACTTCCTTCCTACAATTCATTGCTTTGTCCCAGCTCCAAACTCCAGCAGGTGTTCCCTGATAACCAACAGCTGCTGTGCCAGGGCAACAGGTAGGCTGACTGCAGATCTTGACCTTTCCCTTTGTCCATCCAGTTCCAAGCCCACAGTCTTATCCCAATATCTACAGCAGAACTTCTGAGGTGGCCATCCTTCACTCTCTGCCCCTATTACAAAGAGATTAAATAAATGGATCCTGGTGGAACATTCTGCTTTCCTCCTTCCTATGAATGCACTCAGACTACTAGCCTATCCTAACACTTAAGTATTAGCTCACAATAGTCAGAAACACATTGTACCTGGAATACTCAGTCCCATACCTATCAGGTCCACAGGAAATCTCCTATTAGGTAACACACAGTCACTGTGCTATCCTAAAAAGCAGACACAAACAGAAACCAGGGAGCAAACACCCAGCAAAAAAGACAAAATCACATATTCGCACCTAGAACTATAATCTTCTCAATCCTGGATGCCTAGATGCTAGGGTACAAGCACAAAAAAAAAAAAAAAAAAAAAAAATCCAGGAAAATATGTCTCCACTAGAGCTAGGCATACCCTAACAGATCCTGAATATTCAGATACGCTGAATTTAAAAAATCAAGACAGTTTTTGTGAAAATAATAGATGTTCTTAAAGAAGAAATGAAGAATTCCCCCAAATCAACATCATTATCATCATCATCATCTTCATCATCATTATCATCTGGGAAAACACAAACTGAAGGTATTCTGGAAGTACGAATTTGAACAGGAACTTCACAGGCAAGTTTCGTCCACAGAATAAAAGAGATAGAAGATCTCAGGTGTTGAAGATACGATAGAATAAATGAATACATCAGTCAAAGAAAATATTAAATCTAAGAAATCCCTGAGCAGAACATTTAGTGTCACTACTCTAGAGGCAGTGTGACCTGGGAGAATGGAGACCATAAATGAAGTGGACTAAAGTCTCATGCAATAGCCAACATTTTTCAGAACTTCAAACAATTTATATTCTGATGGTAAAGAAAGTTATTATGAGTTCAAGTTCTATACAAAAACATGGATGAATTGCACATAGCAAAACCAAGTTATTTTATGGAGGTATATAAAGAATAGTTAAAACAGTGAATTTAATAACAACAGCAAACAATATGAGAAATCTGAAGTAATCTCACTCTTATCTGATACACCTGGAAAGCTATATGTTTTGAAGAAACTGAGGTCATAAGATATCTGTCTGGATTTGATGGAGTGTTCTCCCAGGCACTCAGAATTCTCCTCACAACACTCCATTTCTGGACTTTGTTCTGACAATGGACCTAGCAATCAAACTAGTGTAGCCATTTTAATATCTAACAAAGGTAGACTTTAAACCAAAAGAAGTCAGAAGAGATAGAGAGGAACAAAACAAGGCAGACAGTATATACTCATCAAAGAAAAAATACAAAATGACAACATATTAGTCCTTAACATCTATTCCAAAAACATGAGGACAACCAAGTTTGTAAAAGAAACACTACCACATAAGTCACATAAGTCACATAGTGACTTTCACACACTGACACTTGGAGACTTCAGTATTTCACTGTCACCAATAGGCACACAGAGAAGTGCTGGAACTAACAGACCTTATACATGAAAAGGACCTGGTATTTATTGAACATTTCATCCAAACACAAAAGAACATTTCTTCTTCTCAGGACCTCAGGGAACTTTCTCCAAAATTAACAGCATACTTAGAACAAAACCAGTCTCAACAAATACCAGAAAATTGAAATTAACAGCCTGCAATCTATCAGACCACTACAAATTAAAGCTGGAGAGCAGCAAGAGCAGAAACAACAGAAAGCTTTAAAATTCATGGAAACTGAACTTCTCACTGCTTATCGATAAATGGGTCAAAATACTTTATAGAATTGAATGAAAATGAATATACAGCTCTGTCTGGGCCACCAGGGCTCCATAACCAAATAGCACTGGGAGAGAGCTAGCCTCCCAGGAGTGTGGAAAAGCTCTTGAGAGGGGTTAAGAGGACTAAAACTGCTAAGCAGGACTCACCCGAAATCCTTGGGACACAGGGACTGAGGAACAGCCTGGAGGAAAGAGCCTTGTGGTTTCCATCTCTGGTGGGAGACCTCTGCCTAGGGCACCAGGGCTCCATAGCCAAATAGCGCCAGTTCATGGAAACTGTCTGTTCAGAAGGACCCACCTGGAATACCTAGAACACAGGGACTGAGGAGTGGACTTCTGGTTACTTTCAGTGGCTGGGGAACAGATCCTGTGACACAGGGCTCCATACTCAAATAGTGCCAGAGGTCGTATATCAGGAGTGCCAACACACTTTCAAGCACAGGAAAGACCAACACTTCTGTTCAAATTCCCTGAATCAAGAGGGACCCTTGCAGAGCTATCGGGTCACAGGAAACAAGGGAGAACTGCTGAGTAGAACGTTCTGCTTTCTGTTTGCACCCCAGAGCTGATCCTGTACCACAGCTCTCCAAACTCAAATTCCTCTCAGAGAGAACTGGTCTTCAAGGAGTATTGACACCTAGGCTTGCCACACAAGCCACAGTCAGAGAGAGTAAGACCAGAAATAACAGATGGCAAAAGGCAAAGGAAAGAAAACAAGGAACAGAAACCAAGCCTACTTGACATCATCAGAACCCAGATCTCCCACCACAGCAAGCTCTGGATATCGCAACACACCAGAAAAGGAAGACTCAGACTTAAGATCACATCTCAAGAGGATGATAGAAGATTTTAAGAAGGAAATAAATAACTCCCTTAAAGAAATACAAGAGAACACAGGTAAACAACTAGAAGCATTTACAGAGGAAACAAAAAAATCGCTTAAAATATTACAGGAAAACACAATCAAACGGAAGAAGGAAATGAACAAAACCATCCAGGAACTAAAATCAGAAATAGAAACAATAAATAAATCACAAAGGGAGACAATCCTGGAGTTAGAAAACCTAGGAAAGAAATCAGGAGTCATAGATGCAAGCATCACCAACAGAATACAAGAGATGGAAGAGAGAATCTCAGGTGCAAAAGATACAATAGAAAACATTGACACAAAAGTCAAAGAAAACACAAAATGCATAAAGCTCCTAACACAAAACATCTAGGATATCCAGGATACAATGAGAAGACAGAACCTGAGGATAATAGGTATAGAAGAGAGTGAAGATTCCCAACTTAAAGGATCAGTAAATATCTTCAATAAAATTATAGAAGAAAACTTCCCTAACCTTAAGAAAGAGATGAGCATAAATATACAAGAAACCCACAGAACACCAAAAGACTTGACCAGAAAATAAATTCCCAACATCACATTATAGTCAAAACACCAAATACACAAAATAAGGAAAGAATATTAAAAGCAGTAAGGGAAAAAGGGCAAGTAACATATAATGACAGATCTATCAGAATTACATCAGGCTTCTCACCAGAGACTACAAAAGCTAGAAGATCCTGGGCAGATCTCATACAGACTCTAAAAGAACAAAAATGCCAGCCCAGGCTGCATACACAGCAAAACTCACAATAATCATAGATGGTGAAACCAAAATATTCTATGACAAATCCAAATTTGCACAGTATGTTTCCACAAACCCAGCCCTACAAAGAATAACACATGGAAAACGGCAACTAAAGGAGGGAAACTACACCCAAGAAAAAGCAAGAAAGTAATCTTTCAGCAAACTCAAAAGAAGATAGCCACACAAACATATAAACAACATCAAAAATAACAAGAAGCAACAATCACTATTCTTTAACATCTCTTCACATCAATGGAATTAATTCTCCAGTAAAAAGACATAGACTGAAAGACTGGATCCATAAACAGGACCCAGCATTTTGCTGCATCCACGAAACACACCTCTGTGTTAAAGACAAAAACTACCTCAGAATAAAGGGCTGGAAAACAATTTTCCAGGCAAATGGCCCTAAAAACCAGGCTGGAATAGCCATTATAATATCGGTTAAAATTGACTTTCAATCAAAAGTCATCAAAAAAAAAAAAAAAAAAAGAAAGAAAGAAAGAAAGAAAGACTCATCAAAGGAAAAATCTACCAAGAAGAACTCTCAATTCTGAACATCTATGCCCCGAATGCAAGAGCTCCCACATTCATAAAAGAAACTTTACTAAAGCTCAAAGCACACACTGCAACTCACACAATAATAGTGGGAGACTTCAACACCCTGCTATCATCAATGGACTGATCTTGGAAACACAAACTAAACAGAGACACAGTGATACTAACAGATGTTATGAAACAAATGGGTTTAACAGATATCTATAGAGCATTTCATCCTAAATCAAAAGATTATACCTTTTTCCAGTACCTCATGGTACCTTCTCCAAAATTAATCATATAATTGGTCACAAAACAAACCTCAACAGATATAACAAGATTGAAATAATCCCATGCCTCTAATCAGATCACTACAGATTAAGGCTGGTCTTCAATGGCAACAACAGAAAGCCCACATACACATGGAAGCTGAACAATGCTCTACTCAATGATACCTTGGTCAATGAAGAAATAACAAAAGAAATAAAAGATTTCCTAGAATTTAATGAAAATGAAAGTACAACATACCCAAAATTATGGGACACAATGAAAGCAGTGTTAAGAGGAAAACTAATAGCTCTGAATGCCTCCACAAAGAAACTGAAGAGAGCATACACTAGCATCTTAACAGCACACCTGAAAATTCTAGAACAGAAAGAAGCTAATACACCCAAGAAGAGTAGAAGGCAGAAAATAATCAAATTAAGGGCTGAAATCAACCAAGTAGAAACTAAAAGAAATATACAAATAATCAACAAAACCAGGAGCTGGTTCTTTGAGAAAATCAACAAGATAAATAAACCTTTAGCCAGACTAACCAGAGGGGACAGAGACAGTATCCAAATTAACAAACTCAGAAATGAAAAGGGTGATATAACAACAGAACCTGAGGAAATTTTTTAAAAATTCATCAGATCCTATTACAAAAGCCTATACTCAACAAAATTGGAAAATCTGAATGAAATGGACAAGTTTCTAGACAGATACCAAATACAAAAGTTAATTCAGGATCAGATAAACCATTTAACAGATCCATGACCCCTAAAGAAATAGAAGCAGTCATTAAAATTCTCCCAAACAAAAAAAGACCACGACCATATGGGTTCAGTGTAGAATTCAATCAGACCTTCAAAGAAGATCTTATACCAATACTCTTCAAACTATCAACAAAATAGAAAGCAAAGGAAAACTACCCAATTCATTCTATGAGGCCACAGTTAAACTGATACCAAAACCTCAAAAGGATCCAACAATAAAGGAAAACTTCAGATCAATTTCCCTTATGAATATCGATGCCAAAATACTCAATAACATTCTTACAAAACGAATCCAAGAACACATCAAAATGATCATTCACCATGATCAAGTAGGCTTCATCCCGGGGATGCAGGGATGGTTCAATACCCAGAAATCCATCAATGTAATCCACTACATAAACAAACTCAAAGAAAAAAAACCATATGGTCATTTATTTAGTTGCTGAAAAAGCATTTGACAAAATTCAACATCCCCTCATGATAAAAGTCTTGGAAAGATCAGGAATACAAGGAGCACACTTAAACATACTAAAAGCAATATACAGCAAACCAGTGGCCAACATCAAACTAAATGGAGAGAAACTCGAAGCAATCCCACTAAAATTAGGGACTAGGCAAGGCTGCCCTCTCTCTCCCTATCTACTCAATATAGTTCTTGAAGTTCTAGCTAGAGCAATTAGACAACAAAAGGAGGTCAAAGGGATACAAATTGGAAAGGAAGAAGTCAAAATATTACTATTTGCAGATAATGTGATGGTATACATAAGTGACCTGAAAAACTCCTCCAGAGATTTGCCACAGTTGATAAACACTTTCAGCAAAGTGGCCAGATACAAAATTAATTCCACCAAATCAGTAGCCTTCCTATACTCAAAGGATAAACAGGCTGAAAAAACAATTAGGGAAATGACACCCTTCACAATTGTCACAAGCAATATAAAGTATCTTGGTGTGACCCTAACCAAGCAAGTGAAAGATCTGTATGACAAGAACTTCAAGTCTCTGAAGAAAGAAATCGAAGACCTCAGAAGATGGAAAGATCTCCCATGCTCATGGATCGGCAGGATTAATATACTTAAAATGGCCATCCTGCCGAAAGCAATCTACAGATTCAATGCAATCCCCATCAAAATCCCAACTCAATTCCTCATAGACTTCAAAAGAGCAATTCTGAAATTTATATGGAATAACAAAAGACCCAGGATAGCAAAAACTATTCTCAACAATAAAAGGTCTTCTGGGGGAATCAGCCTCCCTGACTTCAAGCTGTACTACAGAGCAGTAGTGATAAAAACTGCATGGTATTGGTACAGTGACACAGCAGGTAGATCAATGGAATAAAATTGAAGACCCAGAAATTAACCCACACACTTATGGTCACTTGATCTTTGACAAAGGAGCTAAAACCATTCAGTGGAAAAAAGACAGCATCTTTAACAAATGGTGCTGGTTCAACTGGCAGTCTACATGTAGAAGAATGCAAATTGATCTGTTCCTATCTCTCTGTACAAAGCTCAAATCCAAGTGGATCAAGGACCTCCACACAAAACCAGATACACTGAATATAATTGAAGAGAAAGTGGGAAAAAGTCTCAAACACATGGGCACAGAACACCAATTTTTTGTGCTCTGAGATCAAGAATCAACAAATGGGACCTCATGAAATTACAAAGCTTCTGTAAGGCAAAGGACACTGTAAATGGGATAAAATGGCAACCTAGAGATTGGGAAAATTTCTTTACCAATCCTATGTCCGACAGAGGGCTAATATCCAATATATACAAAGAACTCAAGAGGCTAGACTCCCAAGAATCAAATAATCCTATCAAAAAATGGGGAACAGAGATTAACAGAGAATTCTCAACTGAGGAAACTCAAAGGGCTGAGAAGCACCTAAAGAAATGTTCAACATCCTTAATCATCAGGGAAATGCAAATCAAAACAACCCTGAGATTCCACTTCACACCAGTCAGAATGGCTAAGATTAAAAACTCAGGTGACAGCAGATGTTGGCAAGGATGTGGAGAAAGAGGAACACTCCTCCATTGCTGGTAGGATTGTAAGCTGGTACAACCACTCTGGAAATCAGTTTGGTGGACTCTCAGAAAAGTGAACATAATACTACCTGAGGGCCAGCTATTCCACTCCTGGGCATATACCCAAAAGATGCTCCAACACGCAATAAAGACACATGCTCCACTATGTTCATAGCAGCCATATTTATAATAGACAGACACTGGAAACAACCCAGATGTCCCTCAACAGAGGAATGGATACAGAAAATGTGGTACATTTACACAATGGAATACTACTCAGCTATTAAAAACAATGACTTCCTGAAATTCTTACGCAAATGGATGGAACTTGAAAATTTCATCCTGAGCGAAGTAACGCAGTAATAACAGAATGAACATGTATGTACTCACTGATAAGTGGTTATTAGCCCAAAAGTTTGGAATATACAAGAATAACTTCACAGCAACCATAGGGCTGAGTGTGAAGTCGCAGATGGAGGAGTTGGAGAAAGGACTGAAGGAGCTGAGGGAGTTTGCAGCCCTATGGAGGGAGCAACAGTGTCAACTTGCCTGACCCCTAGATGCTCCAGGAGACTGGATCACCAACCAAAGAATACACATGGTGGGACCCATGGAGCTGGCCACATATGCGGCAGAGGATGGTCTTGTTAGCCATCAGGGGAGGAAAGGCATTTGGGCCAGAGGAGGGTGTAAGATGCCCCAATATAGGAGAATGCCAAGTAGGGAAGAAAATAGTGTGTGGATGAGTGATTGTTGGAATACCCCCCATAGAGTCAGGGAGAGAGGGAAGGGAATAGGGAGGTTCCAAAGGGGAGATCTGGAAAGGGGGAAACATTTGAAATGTAAATAAAGTATCAAAAAATTTTTTTAAAAAGAAAATTAATATACAATATACCCAAAATTATGAGACACAGGCAAAGCTGTTTTAGAAAGTAAGTTCATAGCACTAAGTACATAATATTTAAAAATACAAAAAAGTTCTCTCACTAGCACCTTAACAGCATTCATAAGAGCTGTAGGATAAAGAAGGAGGAAGAAGAGGAGGAGAAGAAGAAGGAGAAAAGGAAGAGAAGGAGGAGAAGGAGAAGGCGGAGGAGGAGGAGGAGGAGGAGGAGGAGGAGGAGGAGGAGGAGGAAGAGGAGGAGGAGGAGGAGAAGGAGAAGGAGAAGGAGAAGAGGAAGAATAATAATCACACTGACACCCAAACAAAAGGAGTAGACAGTAAGAAATAATCAAACTCATGGCTAAAATTAATAAAATAGAAACAACTACAACAAACAATACAAAGAATCCATGAAACAAAACGTTGGTTCTTTGATAAAATCAATAAAATTAACAAAATCCTACTAGAATTACCTAAATAATGAAGAGAAAATAATATAATTATTAAATTTAGAAATGAAAAATGAGAAACAACAACAGAGACAAAGAAAATCCAGAGAATAAATAGGACATATTTCAAAAGCCTGCTCTCCACCAAATTGGCAAACCTACAATAAATGGATAATTTTCTTGATAAATACCATTTATCAAAGTTAAATCAAGATCAGATATTCAATTTATATAGACCGATAAACTCCTAGTGAAATAGAAAGAATATTTAAGTCTTTCAACACCCTCCCAAAAAAGCCCCAGGACAGTTGGTTTTAACACAGAGTTCTACAAAGAAGCATTAACACTTATCAAAATATGCTTATAAATAAAAACAGCAGAAACATTACCAGTTCATTTTATAAGTCCATAATTGCCTTGATACCCAAACCTACATAAAGACCAAACAAGAAATAGAATTACAGACCAATTTCCCTTATGAATATAGATGCAAACATAATAAAATATTGCAAACTGAATCCAAGAACACATCAAAAAGAACATCCACCAAAAAACACATGATAATATCACTAGATACACAAAGTTCTTTGACAAAATACAACACTCCACTCTGTCATTGTGAAATTCCTAGGGAGATTAGGGATGCAAAAGACATACCTTAATCTAATAAAGACAGTTTTCAGAAAGCCCACAGCAAACATTATCTTTATGAACAAAAACTAAAAGCAATTCCACTAAAATCAGGAACAAGATGTTCATTCTATCCATGTCCATTCAATATAACCCTTGCAGTTTTAGCTAGAGCAATAAGACAACTGAAGAAGATCAGGAGATACATATTGGAAAGGATGACATCAAAGTATCTTTATTTGCCGATGATATCATAGTATGCATAAGTGAACAAAAAATTCCACTAAGAAACTCCCACAGGTGATAAAGGCTTTCAGCAAAAATAGATGGATATAAATTTAACTTACAAAAATTGGTATCCAGCCGGGCAGTGGTGGTGTACCCCTTTAATCCCAGCACTTGGGAGGCAGAGGCAGGCAGATTTCTGAGTTCTAGGCCAGCCTGGTCTACAGAGTGAGTTCTAGGACAGCCAGGGCTACACAGAGAAACCCTATCTTGAAAGAAAAAAAAAAACAAATAAATAAATAATTGGTATCCAAACTATATACAAATGGCAAATGGATTGAAAAAGAAATCAGGAAAACAAGATTCTTCAAATTGACCTCAAGAAGTAATATAAAATATCTTTTAACATTATCCAAACAAGAGAATGACTTATGTTAAAAACTTCAAGTCTTTGAATAACAACTATGCAGAAGCTATCAATAGATGAAAAGATATTTTATGCTCATAGATCAGTAAAAATATCTTACCAAAAGCATTCTACATATTCAATCCAACCCCATCAAAATTCCAATGCAATCCTTCTTTAATCTTGAAAGGACAAGAGTCAAATTCATTTGGAAACACAAAAATGCAGGATAGTTAAAAAAAAATCCTGAACAACCAAAGTACTGATGTGGCTGTCAATATTCCTAATTTAAAGTTGTGCTACAGCTATAGTAATAAAAACAGCATGGTATATATATATATATATATAACATATTGACTGAATTGAAGACCCAGATATAAATCCACACATATAGGGACACCTGATTTTTGATAAAGAAGCCAGGAATACACACTGAAAAACAAGATATTGTCTTCAACACATTGTGCTGACCACGAACCATAGGCTAGATATCCTAGAGACCTCAGATAAAAGCAAATAGTATGGGTCTTTAAAACAGTGATAAAATGACTCCTAATGATATTCTGCTATACTCACACTTGAAGTGGAAATTTCTAGCTTCATTGGAGACTCAGTTGTGCCACATGATTTTTTTTCTGGAATCTGTCTTGTGAGAGAATGTTTAGCTGAAGCAGACACATAAGAGGATGTTTTGTCTAAGCAGTCAGGTGAGAGGGTACATGATGCTTGGAAAGAGTATAAGTAGAACCCCACAGACAGTGAGACAAGGCTGTTGATGGCTATGCCATGCAACACTTCTGATCTTTGCTTGTTGTGACTTTGTAGAGAAAAAACGTGCCAAAGAACTTTCCATTGTATTCTGACTGCCTCTTGCTGTTTCAGCAGAACTTCTTGGTTTCTGCTGAATCCAGCTACTGCTACTTGACTGACATTACTGATTCCTGTTTGGTGTTTGCTATTGGACTGGACTACTTACTGATATCCTGGTTACAAAGACCAGACTTACCATTAAAAAAGGAAGAGGAAGAAGAAAAAAGAAAATTACTTCTAAACAGGTCCACAAACCTTTCTTTCTTCCCTACCTTTGGCAAGTAGGTTAGAAGGGAGGTTGAACTGTTAAAGAACCCTAAATACAGTAGGCTTTAAATAATCTAAGCCTACACATACATACTCATAGATCAGTGCCTTCTTCAGTCATCATCAGAGAAGCTTCCTAGTGAAACAGATGGGAACAAATACAGATACCAACAGCCAGACATTATGCAGAAAGAGAGAGAGACAGAGAGAATTAGTCAGACCCACAGACAGACAGACAGACAGACAGACAGACAGAGACCTTGGAGTAGTAAGAAGCAGCTCTAGATGGGGTGTTTCCTTTAAATCCCTCCCATCACAGCTCAGGGAACCCTGAAAAAGAAGAAGCAGAAATATCCTAAGAGCCAAAGGGTATGGAAGACATCAAGAAAATAAGGCCTTCTAAATCAACACAATCAAAACTCATATGAACTCAAAGATACTAACCAAGTATAGTTATGGGGCTTGCATGGGTTTCCACTCAGGTCCTCTGCATATACATTACAACTTCCAGTGCTTTTATGGGACTTATGAGTGTGTGAACAAGTGGATCTCTGCGTTTTGTGCCTTCTTCTGGGCTGTTTTACTTCTGTCAGTTTGCCTCGTCCAACCTCAATGTGAAGTAGTTTTATTTCTTGTCTTTTTATATTTTATTTTAATTTTGTTGTTGTTGTTGTTACTTCTTAAAAGTATGCTCTTTTCTATTAGAGACAGAAAGGGAGTGAATACAGGAATTTCCAGGAATAGAGGATATATTAAGCAGTATGTGGAGGAGTACTCAGCCTATATTGTATGATATTGTAATCAAGATATATGGATGAGTAATCAGGATTGTCGCAAGAGGAAATAATCTATTTTCAATGAACGGGCAGAAGACAGTGATCTGATAAGATTTTTTGTATTTGGAAGCTACCTTTGCCAGCTATAAAGGAAATGGATTATTTTATGAGATCTATCTAAAAGCAAGTTAAATTTCAGTACAATCAACTGAAACTCAACTGCTGAGTCCCAAGGAAGACTGATGATGGCTTTACCCAGGACAAGTAGACTGGAAAAGTTTGGTGGGGATGTGCCTATTCTGATGACTTCTGATTGAAACCAGTAAATACAAAAAATAAATTGGATAGACAGTGAACTGTGGCTTCAGCAAAATACCCCTCCCTACATTTGTTTGTAGACTAATACAAAAATTAGATAGAGATGACTGGCTTGCCATTAGAAGAACAAAAGGGGTCTTTCTCTTACTTCAGCAAAATATATTCCTAACCTAAAGAGAGGTGCCCACTGGGCCAATGAATGGGCAGCCCCTTGATTCAGTAGAGAAGTTAGTCACTGACAAACAGAAAATTCTGCTTATACAGATGATGGGTAGCTGAGGATGATTCTAATAAAGTGCGCAGTGACACAAGGGCAGGACACAGGACAAAGAATGCCAGTGTCCTAGAAAAGGAGAAAACAGGAGCCTTCCAAGAGTGGGGAGAAGCCACACCAGGTCTAGAAAGTTAAGGGACTGTGGTATCTTAGACGCCAAGGAAAGAGAATTTAAAAAAAAAAAATGCCAATATCAATCTACAACTTAGAAGTTGAAGTTACAGTTTCTAACAGTACTGGGTATACCGGAGAAAAGGCCATGTGAAAAACATATTCCATGACCTGTATAACTCGGAGTTTGTGATTACTAATTATCTATATTTGTGGGCTTTTCCTAGGACCCCCCCACACTTGTAAATTACCATTTTTTTGCTAAATTTTTTTACCACAAATTTAACTCATTACTCAATCTAATCGTTAGAGCAATAACTCATACACTTAACAAATGCATGATGAGTATACACCAGAGATGATGTCTTGCAGAGTTTCTACTAGGTGTTCACATTATCTCTGAAACTGATTATCATGCCGTCTGTTGCCATCTACATCACCAGTGAGGACAGTGACCATGGAGGGATAATGTGGACTCCAGAGGAGTAGTTCAGAGGTCAAATTTTACAAACAAACATCTATTAGAAAGCATATTTGGTATATAACCAATCAATAAGCTACTAACCTGCCTGCCAATTCAATCGCACAAGCTACATGTCTCTAGATGTTCAACAATTTAGAATCAGACACTCACAAGTGCCTTGTTAGGCATTTATCTACACTAATACTACCGCGGTAATTTGATGGACCTGTCTAATGAAAAATAGCAAAAAAATACTAATGATTGTAGGACTTCAACCAGGCTAGTTGACAATGGTTATCACCTTATTATCTTTCACAAATTATTCTACATATAGTAAATTACATATGTACTTTACTGATCTAGAATTGATAAACCTACATATCTCGTTTTGAAAAACCATGAAGAAACTATAATATTCTATCATTTCTGTTGTTTACTAAAATGTTACTTATAAATCTTATCAGTGTTTAGGAATTGAATCTATATAGATGAGAAAACATAAATATACTCAGATTATCAATTTACTCAAAAGAAAAGTATGTTTAGTTTCCTTAGCCTTTAACTTTGTAAACTACCAAAAACAGTAACTTATTTTGAAACTAAAAGGAAGGTCTCACTGTTCTGAATTTGTACATAAGAGTTTCCTGGAGCTTCATACAATCTATGTTCTTCAGTTTTATTGTGATTTTTTCCACAGTTTATTTAAAAGAATAAAAATGACTTTATATTAACATGTACCTGAATTAATATTTCAGATATTTTTCATAGGCTGCTTCAGTTTAAGAATAGGATTTCTTGTTATTAGGAATAACTTGAATATCCCTGGTGGACTTTACAGGGAAAACTACATTATCTATTATTCAGTAGACTTGGTTGAGCATCCCAAAACCTCTGCTCTGGATAATTAATAAATAAAACTGCCAATAAAATTATTCATGTGAACTAAAAAACAAAGCATGCATATATATATATATATATATATATATATATATATATATATATATGCCTCCAAAAATTCTTGCAGAGCATTATTAAAGAAAAATTTATTATTTTCTTTTATAATATGAAGCACAGACTTAGGAGTCAGTTACCTAGTCTATCACCTAAAATACCTCTTTTTTATTAAAGTCAAGAGAACACAGTGTAGCATTATTAAAAAGTGGTTCATTTCTTGTTATGGCAATACACCTTTGAAGAGCACAGAAATTATTTTAATTGGATAAATTAGGTGTTCTTTGTGTCCATATGGAGTGTTGAATTTAATGATTTGGTTGAATGGATATCAGTGTTTCTGTTCAATCTTTCAATTAAAGTAATGTTAATCTTACACTTTCTAAAGAAAACTTAATAACACAAGATAACTGTGATGTCTCCAGGACTTGCAGTAAGTCTCTGGATAGAGATGAGCCCACATCATTTTTCTGAATAACTCTATAGCAAGGAGAAAAACTGTGGAAAATAATAGCTATTAAGACTTCTCCCTTTCAAACACTTTGGACCAATACTGTCTTTCTCCTATTAATGTACATGTACCATTTATACCTCTCTGGAAGAACCATTTATAAAATTGTTTGGTAAACTTCTTGGTGTTTCTGCTGTGATTGTTGTTGTTATTTGTACTAACTAAAAATAAGGATAGTATTGCTTACTTTTATTTGTGTAAGTGATAATTTTTAATTATAGGTCACAGCAGAAGAGTTTGTGTGAGTAATTGTCTTTTAAAATTATAAGAAAATATAAAGTTAAATTTCTTTAAACAATCTTATATTGCCTGATATTTTAAACTTGTGATAGCAGTTCAGTGAAAGAGAGGCTCCAGTAAAGAGAGCACTTCCCTGTCAGCTTTGCCTATCAAAGAACATCCACCAGCAAGAAAATGGGGACATTTTCTGGTATTGTAGGAGATGCATATTTTTCCTACCTGAATAACACTTAAAAATATGACAGAATTCCAATAGTTTTAAACTGTAGTATCTACCATGCAAATCCAGAAATCTGAATTCATTCTCTAAATTAAAACATTACGATTACAATATATAAGATCTCCTCACAGTGAAGCAATAACCCATTCTTTCTCACTCATCTACAAATTCTTTCTGTTATTTCATGCACACTAGGCTTTTTTGATAAGAAGAATTTCTCCAGCTATTAAGGACCATTGCTTATTTAAATTGTTCTTCAACAAGTAGTCTAAAATTATTTCAGCATTTTTGCTATACATCCTGTGTCATTCCAGAAGACATATGAAGCATGATGAATTATATGTACTTTGATAAAAATATAAAGTTCTGTACTCTCAAAAGTCATTTTTTGAAAACACAAGAACATGTTCAGTATATATGAAAATAAAAGGTTTCTCTGAATCTACATATGTGTATAATGGGACATGGAGCATGGAGTATGGTTGCAAGTATCTGTGCAGCATAGATGAGTAAACAGACCACTAAACCAGCCAAGATATAGTAAATTACACTTCAGAGTTTTGCTATTTAATAAAACCACCATTATTATTGCATCAATCATTGACTAGTTCTACAGAAGGGCTCTTCTAGCAACTACCCTATCATCTTGAACAGTCATTCACATTTTAGTAATTGTAGTAAAATATAACAGTAAAGATATTTGGATTCTTTTCTCTTTCAGTATTTCTTATCTCTATATAATCTGGGTTTTTTTATTCAATAAATTACTTACAAAAAGTAAAACATTTATGATGTCTGGCATTGCCAGGCATACTTGACACTTAAGCAATTCTTTATAACCATAGGGACAAGTCATGGAGAAGTTATTGTAGAGTATTTAGGAGCAATCTAAAAGAATGGAAATTAAAATTCAGAATGAGTCAGAAGTCACCTGGATTGCCAATGAAAAAATGCAGATAATTAAAGATCTCACACAAGTCACAGATCCCTTCTAAGTCTCCAACACAGGGTGAACCGGAAACAAGGATCCTCATTTTCCAGTCTCCCATGAATAAATCTCCAGTGTATAGAACACAGCACTGTTGAAAACATAGCCCTCAAAATACTTTTGCTGAACAAATGGCCAAGAAGACAACTTGTTATAGTGTGAGTCATCTAGAGAGTAAAACTTGACCTGAGAAGAGACTTGGGTCAAAATGTCCAGGCCCAGTCTTTTGATTCTAACTCTCCTTTCCTTTAACCTACACGTTTTATGATTTCTATAAGCTTCACAGATAAAACTGAAAGAAAAAAATGTATATGTCGAGATAAATCATTATTCATTCCTAAGGAATGGTTCTGCATATGCTAGTCTGTTAATTTATTTTATTATACCTTACTCCAACAAGAGTTGAGTCTGTTACCCAATAGGTATACATAAAGCACATCTTTCTTTAAAGTATTTTAATATTAAAAGCAAAAGATTAATATAAACACTCATTATTTAAATAAAATAAACTGAATTTATTTCAGGGTTTAACATAAAGCTATTTAATTACCTAAATTTTAAAGTTGAAAAAAAAATTAGAGAAACAATGGCAAATCATGATTATTAGCTTGACTAGATCTTAAGTCAGTTTATAGACATTCCTCTGAATTGGTCTGTGAAGTATTCCCCTGGAAGAACGAACGGAGGACAGAAGAATCTCCTGAAGAAAGGATTGCACCTGCCTTTGGTGGCAAAACATATAAAGAGGTTTGAGGGAACAAACTGTCTCCTGCCTTCCCACGTATGCTCCATGTTAGTGAGCACACATACTCTGTTGATGCTGTTTTAATGACATCAGAATCCAGATCCTTTGACCCTCCCATGAGGACTAGAGACCAGGAGATTTTCAGGAATCTTATGGGTATTTAGAAGTTATTGGAGACTGCTGAGGTATCCAGGCTTATAAATTTAGCAGCTACTAGGTTTTCAACTTTTCCATTTTGAAAACAATCATTCTTGGACTACCTGATGCATATCATATAAACCAATATAATAAAACTCCAAATCTCTCTCTCTCTCTCTTTCTCTCTCTCTCTCTCTCTCTCTCTCTCTCTCTCTCTCTCTCTCTCACACACACACACACACACACACACACACACACACTCAAATAAGGGTTATAAGGTTTCTGATTTAGCAGAGTATTCCCATGCTTCTATATTTTACTTTAGTCATGGTATGTTGTCACAGCAGTAGAAAGGTAACTGAGACAGCTAGCCTTGGAGGACCTGGATTCTAGTCCCATACATTGCTAGAATAGCTGAGTCCGAGAAAAGGACCTGCTCACACAGACAAATCCCTCCATACTCACAGTCAAGAATCTGAATACTAAGTCTAAAACCTCTTGCAATTTTAAAAGCTATTATTGTTAAATTTGTAGTATATATTTTTGAAATAAACATGACTTGTTGTGCCCAATTATGAAATGTAAAGTCACATTAGAGGTAAGTATATTTTGTTAAAAAATTCAAAATCTATAAATTTCTACTGTGTCACTATAGATTAACAATAGTATTTGCACTCTTGCCAGGGAAGCAGGTAGGCTAACTGCAGATTTTTACCTCTCCCTCTGCTCCTCCAAATTCAATCCCCCAGTCTCATGCCCAGTTCAGCAACAGAACATCAGCTTCATCCTCCACACCTTAAACCTGCACCCATCTCCAATGGATCACATATATCTTCCCACCAAGTTTTCCTTCCCCCAACCCTTGCTTAGTATAAATCCATAAGGCATTCCCTAGAAATTCACCATAAACTTGACCAGAGAAGCAAGTTAACAGCAGATCTTCACTTGTTGCTCCATTCTTCCAAGTCCAGTGCCCCAATCTCATCCACAAGTCTGTAGTAGACTTTCTGCTGTAGTCCTTTCATCACACTCTGGCCCCAGTTCCAAGGGAAGAAACTAAGAAAATCTTGATGGAACATCCTGATTTCCCCCATCTTGTTGACCTCTTTAGCACCCACTGAGCTCATCCCCATGCCCAAGTATCAGGTCCCAATAGCCAAAAACACTCTTTGCTTAGACCCCTCAGTCATTCCAACTATTAGAAACCCAGAAAATGTTTAGAGCAGGCAACACACAGCCATAATGTTTTCCTAACCAGAGAGGAAACAGAAACCAGGGAACAAAACAAAGATAGATCAGATACCAGCATCTAGATTTACAATCTTCCCAATCTCAGATGCCTAGACATCAGTATAAAAACATGATCAATAACACACAGGACAATAGGTCTTTGATATAGCCTACTAACCCTACCACAGCAAACACTGAACATTAAAGCAAAGCTTAAACATAAGAAAAATAAATGAATTTTTAAAAATAGATACATCAGTCAAAGTAAATGGTAAATATGAAACAAAATATGCAAAAAAAGAAAATAAAAACAGGAAGCCTGGGACATTATGAAAAAACCAAAAAATATTAACTCAGCCCATGATAATCAAAATACTATGGTATAGAACAAATGAAAATATTGAGAGATGCCAAGAGAAAATAACCAATAGCATATAAAGGCAGACCTATATCAAACTATATCTGACTTCTCATTGAATACTCTCAAAGCTAGGAGGGCCTGAACAAATGTGCTTCAGATTCTGAGACTACAAAATCTACCCCAGACTACTATACCCAGTAAAACTTTAAATTAGCATAGATGAAGAAATAAGACATTCCTAGATGCAATCAAACATAAGCAAATATCTATAAACTCGGCCCTACAAAAAGTGATAGAAAGTAAATATCAACCTAAAGAGGTTAACTCCAACAATGGAAGCACAGAAAATAATTGTCTCAGACCATTAGAAATAAAAGAAAGTGAACACAGATACACAACAACATTAAAAGTAATAATCATTGGATTCAACAATTGGATTCCTGTTCATTGATATATCGGAACATCAGCAGTCTCAATTTCCCAATAAAAAGATACAAACTTATAGAACTGGTGACAGAACAGAATACAAGGTGGTATAGCCATTTTGATATCTATCAAAATATACTGCAAACTAAAACTATTGAAAGCAAATAAAGGAAAAAATCCTAGATGGTATTTTAGTGCTTCACATCTATGCCCGAAACCAAAGGGCAAACAAGTTTATAAAAGAAACACTAGTATGGTTTAAATTACATATTGAAAATCACGCACTGATACTAGGAGACTTCAGTACCTCACACTAACCCATACACAGATCATCCAGACAAAAACTAAATACAAAAATGCTCAAGCTAATAGACACAATACATCAAATGGACCTAATAGATATCTATAAAACATTTTCCACAAACACAAAAGAACATACTTTCTTCTCAGCTCCTCAGGAAACTTTCTCAAAACTTGAGCACATACTTGGACACAAAGCCTGTCTAAATAGATACCAAAAAATTGAAATGATACCCTGCAATCTATCAAAAGTCTAAAGCTATAAGATGAATATCAACAGCAATCTAAACAACAGAAAGCTTAAAAATTCATGAGAACAGAACTGCTCTCTGCTGAATGATAAATGGGTAAAGACAATACTTAAGAAAGAAAAGAAATACTTCCTAAAATTGAATGAAAATACATATACAACATACCCAAACATATGGGATATAGGGAAAGCTGTTCTAAATGGTAACTTTATAGCACCAACTATGTTGTTTTTTTAAGAAGGGGATTCTTATATTAGCACCTTAACAGCATAACTGAAAGTTCTAGAACAAAAAGAAGTCACATCCAAAAGGAGTACACAGATAGAAATCAAAGTCAGAGCTGAAATCAAAAACATAGAAGCAACTACAACAAACAATACACACTACAAAGAATCAATGAAACAAAGAGCAGGTTCTTGATAAAATTAATTATATATATATACACAAAACCTACCCAAATTACCTAAAAGGTAGAGCAATAATATCATAATTTTAAAATTTTGAAATGAAAAGCAAAAAAAAAAAACAGAAACTGACAAAATCCAGAGAATCATAAAAGTCATGGTTTAAAAATCTATACTCTATCAAACTGGGAAACTTAAGGAAATACATAATTTCTTCAATGCATACCATTTGCTAAAGTTAAATCAAGAACATATAAATAACTTAAGTGGACATATAACCCCCAAGGAAATAAAAGCAGTCCTTAAAATTCTCTTTAAAACGAAAAAAAAAAAAATTAAAAATTTTCAAAACTGAAAAAAGCCCAGGACCAGATATTTTTAGCATGGAATTCTACCAGACTTTCAAATAAAAATTAACATCAATACTTCTCAAATTATTCCACAAAATAAAAGTACAGAAGGAACATTGACCAAGTTGTTTTATGAGATCACAATTACTGTGATACCCAAACCACATAAAGACTCAACAAAAAGATTACAAACCAATTTCCCTTATGAACATAGATGCAAAAATTCTCAAGAATTTACTTACACAACAAATCTGGACAAATCAAAAAAGAATGTCCACTATGATCAAGTAGGCTTCATCCCAGAGTATCAGAGGTGGTCCAGCAAACATAACCCATTAAGTGTAATCCACCATATCAATAAACTGAAAGACAAAAACCACATAATCATCTCATTAGATGCACAAAAGTCCTTTGACAAAAATTCAAAACTCCTTTATCATAAAAGTCCTATGAATGATTAGGGATACAAAGAACAAAGCTCAACATAATAAAGGCAATTTACCAAGGAGGGAAGATGAGAGTGGGTGGGTGGGTGGGTGGGAGAATACCCCCATAGTGGCAGGGGGAGGGGGGAGGAAATGAGGAGGTTCCAAAGGGGAGATCTGGAAAGGGGGAAACATTTGAAATGTAAATAAAGTATGAAAAATAAATAAAAAAGAAAGAAAGGCAATTTACAGCAAATAGTTAACATTAACTTATGTAAACATAAACTAAAGGCAATTACATTAAAATAAAAAACAAGATAAAGTTGTCTATTCTTTCCATACCTATTCCATACAGTATTTGAAGTCTTACTAAAACAACAAGAAAGCTGAAGATCAAGGAGCTACAATTTGGAAAAGTAGTAAAAGTATCTTTATTAACAGATGATATGATAGTATACATAAGAGACCAAATTTAAAAAATAAAATAAGCAAAATAAATAAAAAGAAAGGAAAGAAGGAAGGAAGGAAGAGAGAGAGAGAGAGAGAGAGAGAGAGAGAGAGAGAGAGAGAAGACCAGGAAACTCCTACAAGTGATTAAAAAAAAATAAAAGAACCTTTCAGCAAAGTAACTGAATACAAAATTTACTCAAAAAATCAGTAACCTCCCTGTATGCAAATAAAAAAACAAGCTGAGAAAGAAACAAAATCAAGGAATCAACACTTTTCAAGATAACCTTAAATAATATAAAATTTGGGGGGGGGGGGAAACTAACCAAGCAAATAAAAGAACTGTATAATAAAATTTTCAAGCCACTGAAGACTGAAATTGAAAAAGATCTTAGTAGATGGAAAAATCTCCTACGCTCATTGTTCAGTAGGATTAACATAGAAAATGATGTTCATCCTACCATTAGCAACCTATAAAGTCAATGAAATCCACATCACAATTGCAACACCATTCTCAGATCTTTAAAGGACAATTTTTAGGTTCATGTATAAACATGCACGCACGCACACATACACGCACACTGAGAGAGAGAGAGAGAGAGAGAGAGAGAGAGAGAGAGAGAACCAGCCATCCCCCCAAAAAAACAAAACAGTATAGCTGAAACTATTCTAAATAATAGAACTTCTGGAGATATCACTATTCCTGATTTCAAGTTGTACTACAAAGCTACAATAATAAAAACAGCATGGTATTTGTACAAAAATAGACATTGACTAGTTGAATTGAACTGAATTGAATTGAACTGAATTGAACTGAACTGAATTGAATTGAATTGAACTGAATTGAATTGAACTGAATTGAATTAAATGGAATGGAATGGAATTGAAGACTCAGACATTAATCCACATGTGTATGGACACCGAATTTTTGACAAAAAAAAAGACAAAAACACACACAATTTTAAAAAGAAAATGTGATAATTTACCCAATGAAGTATTATTCTGCTATTAAAAAAATTGGCATCAGAAAGTTGCAGGCAAATCAATGGAACTAGAAGAAATCATCCTGAGTAAGGTAACCTAGACCCAGAAAAACAAATACAGTATTCACTTACATGTGGACATTAGCTATTATGTCAATTATAACCAAGCTCTTAACCATAGGACAACAGAGGGTATGTGCTTAGTAAAAGACTTGAGGATACAGATTGTTCTCATTATGAAAGGGAAATAGAATAAATAATGAGTGGATGGGGGGTAGGCCTGGAAGAGGAGGATCAGGTGGAATAAGGGATTGGATAAGAAGGTGAGGAAGAAAATCTGGGAAGAGACAGCCAAAAGTAAGAGCCATTTGAAGGATCATATGGAAATCTAATACTAATAGGGTCTTTCTAAAGATATGTAAAATGTAAAGGTGGTTTAGATTACATTGAAAAATAATAGAGGAGATAGAATCCCAACTGGCCATTGCTTGTTACCAAATGAAGTTTCCAATACTGGGATTAGTTCGCGTCTAATAGAGTTGTTGGTTTGGACTTAGTCCCACGGGAACCCAAAGACATCCCAGTCTATTTCCAAGATAATAGGTTGCTTTCCTCAAACAGACAAGTAGACCCCATTACTAAAGACATAACCTACACACTCATTGAACATGGAGAAGTTGAGCTGATGCCTACACAGTCTTAACATCTACATTCTAGTGTCTCTGGTACAGAAAGGAACTCTGCATGATCCCAAAAGAGAAAGGTAAACACCAAATTAGCGACAAACTCTTTGATCTATGATGATGTCCTGCCTGCAAAATATGCTAGGGTAATGGTGACACCAAGCTTGTGTATATACTATGACTTCAAGTTTAGTGTTTTGATGAGATTCTTGAGTGTGTGAATGATTCAGTCTCTGATTCTAATGCCTACCCTCGGGCTCTTTCCTTCTCTGTGATTGTCTTGTCCAACTCTGATATACACTTTGGAATATATAGTCCTTTATCTCAGCCACACTGTTAACACTCATCTCATCTCGTGCCCTTAGATTCTATAGATATAAATGTAGGAACAGTAGCTACCATGTAAAGATCCCCCACTCCTGACACACGAACTTCCATCTCTGCTTTGTGAGATTAAACTAAGTCTAGCACTCTACTGCTGTGTATTAGCGCCCTCTCACCTTCTCAAGAGCATCGTTCCAGCCACGTTTCTCTTTCTCCTGTATACTTTTACCCAATTACCATCACCATTCAAATGTTCCGTTTCCCTAATAACCGTTTGATACCATCTTGGTTATTGAAAGACTCACTTGTCTCTCTCTTCATATCATGTACCACTAATGTTTACTCCTAGCACAGTTGTCAAAACAATCACAAAATAAAATCAGAACAAATAGGCTTTAGGAATAATTACCTTGTTTTCTTTTACTTCAATTGCTTTTCTTTCAACAGTCTTTACTCTCCCAACCTTTTAATGTTGGAGTGGTCTAGACCCCAATCTTTTTTGTTTTTCTTTTCTCTACACTGTCTTAATAAGTAACCTCTTCCAATATAGATATCATGAATTACATCCTATTTTAACAACTCTTAAGTTTGTATTTCTATATTATCAGATACTTACTATCTTGTTCTTCTAAAGTGATATTAAGTAATTATGACAAATTCACTATATTTGAAACCAAACATACCAATACCACTTCCATTATTCCAAATGCCAAGCCAATAACTTGGACATTTACTCTCTCCTTTTATTCATTATTTATTTATTTATTTATTTATTTATTGCTGGTTGATAACTTTAAATTTCAATTTCTTTTTTTAAATTTTTATTGGTTATGTTATTTATTTACATTTCAAATGATATCCCCCTTCCTAGTTTCCCCTCCACAAGTCCCCTATCCCCTCCTCCTTCCCCCTGCCTTTATGAGAGTGCTCACCCACCCACCCACCTACTCCTGCCTCAGCAGCCTAGTTGTCTCCTATCTTGGGTCATCAAACCTCCACTGGAACAAGGGGCTCCCCTCCCAGTGATACCAGATGAGGCAATCCTAGGCTACATATACAGCTGGAGCCATGGGTACCTCCTGTGTACTCTTTGGTTGGTGGTTTAGTCCCTGGGAGCTTTGGCGGGTCTGGTTGGTTGATATTGTTGTTCTTCCTATGAGATTGCAAACCCCTTCAGATCCTACAGTCCTTGCCCTAACTTCCCCATTGGGGTCCCCACGCTCAGTCCACTGTGTACATCAGCATCTGTATTGGTCAGGATCTGGCAGAGCCTCTCAGGAGACAGCTGTATCAGACTCCTGTCAGCAAGCACTTCTTGGCATCGGCCATAATGTCTGGCTTTGGTTTCTGTATGTAGGACGGGTCCTAGGTGGAGAAGTCTCTGGATGGCCTTTCCTTCCGCTTCTGTTCCACTATTTGTCCCTCTATTTCCTTTAGACAGGAGCAATTCTGAGTCAAAATTTTGAGATGCATGGGTGGCCCCATCCCTCAACTGGGATGCCATGCCTAAACAGAAGCATCAATACTATCTGATATTTTGAGAGAACACACACACACACACACACACACACACACTTACTTCAGATCTCAGATCTCTCATCACCCAGACATAACACAACAGGAACTTTGTAATTAACTAAGAAATCTCAGTTTAGTATATTTTCCAGCCGATTCTCAATGTTTACACCATTACCTATCCTGTTGAAAAGATTGCAATTCTTCTGGACACAAAAAGAATCTTGGAACAAAGCCTGACCTTCAATTAAAAGTCTGCAGTCCTTGTAGTTCATTAAGAAAATGATAGCTAATAATGTTCATCCTCATAGGAATCTCCTGGGGCTGTGGGGCTGGAAATGTATGTGCACCCTGCTAAAGCATGAATTGTATAATGCCCAGTGTTGACACTGTGTAAAGTGAATTTACAGAGACTAGGGCAGCATGCACAAGATCTGCAAAAGTTTGAACAAGACAAAAACCTAAGCACTTGAGAAAGGAGGTGGGCATGAAGTCCCATCCCTTAACCAAGAACTGTTTTCAGTTTTCTTTAACTGAGCATATCAATCTTCAGAACGCACACATGAGCACACACATACTTCTTGTTTTGCTTTGTTTTATATTTTGTCGTGTTTTGTCATATTGGTTTTTAAATTTGTTTGTTTGTTTTCTGTTTTTATCCTGTTTTGTTTTTCTGAATTTTTGAGGGAGGTAGAAAGCCCTGAAATTGGATGCACAGGCTACTAAGAAAAATCTGGCAAAAGGTAGGATAGGAAAAAGAATATGATCAAAATATATGTAAAATTGTTTTAAATAAAAATTAAAAGTAAATCATTAAAAAGAGAAAGATTTCTACCTCATTATTTACATTTTCTTGAGCAAAGTACTGTGCCTTCTATGATATGAAGACAATGAATAGTCTTATAGAGTTATTGGAGAGATTGCAGGTCATAAATTTATATATATATATATACACATATATATATGTATATATATATATATATATTTCATAAATGAATGGTAATGGTCCAATGCCTCCAGAGTTAAGATTTTCACTATGTTCTGTGGCAAAGGGACCATTCCTACATGTCTTAGTGAATGAAAAAGCTAATGGCTAAGGACTAGAAAATAAAATCCTGATGAATGTTCACAGATGTTGGAAATAGCAACATTTAGTTCAAAATTCTTTTCTTGCCCTTCCTTTAGCAACCCTGAAATTTTTTCTTATCCATCTGATATCTCATTTGTTCTCATTTATTTTTATTCTCTTGCCTCACTCCTTTCTCTTTGCCTTAACATGATACCTTGACACCTACATGATGAGTCTGTCCCTCTGTCTGCACTGGCCCAGTATCATAGAATACGATTTCGTTCATGGATTTGTTTACTCAATAACACACATGGCCATTTCCTGTTCTTTGTCTTTGTACCTCATGTTTAAAACTCCACTAATCCTACATGTCTAAGGTCTTGGGAAAGGCCCCTTAGTAGCAAGGGACTGCTTTTCTTACCTCTTCATTTGCATGATGTTTGTGGGGTGCCATGTAAATACAGGGATTTGAGGAATGATATCTAACAGATGGCATCAAATTTTCACTAAGCCCAAAGTATAATACTCTGTAGTTCTAACAATAATATTTATTCATATTTTCTATAAGCACAAAATTTTGCTTTCTGAGACTACACTTCTTAGTGCTTTATAATGTGAATAAAGCATATACTTAAAATATTCACTTAAGAGGAAAAAGACATAAAATTCAAAGTGGGAGGTTAAATTGGGCCATCAAAAATCAATATTCTCCCACAAGACATTGCATTCTCTCTCACCTTCTGTATGTGTGTATGTGTATGTGTGTGTGTGAAGTGTATATACATTTATATGTAGAATGTGTGTGCATGTGTACGTGTATAGTATATATGTCTATGTGTGTATATGTGTAGGGTGTGTGTATGTGTATGTGTCTATGTAGGGTGTGTGTATGTATGTAGTATGTATGTATGTGTGTGTAGGATATGTGTCTATATATATGTATGTGTAATGTATAGGGCATGTGTGTATAGCATGTGTGTGTATATATGTACAGTGTGTGTGTAGTCTATGTATAGAGTGTATGTGTGTGAAAAGTGCCATTACCATGTTAGTAATTTTTCTTTCACCCGTCATATTAATTATCACTTGCTTTGTTTAAATACACAAGGTGAAACAAGCTTTTTCCAGAGCCTACCCCCATTTACTGTAGAATGGAAGCTTGGTCAGTGACTTGTTCTGAAGGAAACAGAAAAATGATTAATAATGAGTGGAGCTGGGGCCAAATGTCAGGAAGTACTCCTTCCGGTGTGAACAACCCCACCCCAGCTGCTCGCCTTTGATAGACCGAGCGTTTGGAGATGTTAAGGACGGAGTGCTGCAGGATAGAAGTATCTTTGTGCCCTGTAACCACCATGCTTGTATCTAAGACAGTACTTACCTGGGACCTGTTCTCCATCCCTCTGAGAGTTACGAGAGAGTGGGGAGAACCCTGGCCATTTATACAGAAACAGTTTCCGAAATGTCGGATCTACTGACGAAGGGTGGTATGGCCCGGACTTCTGGCAATCAGGATACCTACTATATAGAAAAAGGTTACCTTTCATTTATTTCTTAAGGACTGCCAATGTCACATTCAAAGTCACTTGTTAGGGGTGTCTGCAAAGAATTCCACTTCTGGGCAGAAAAATAGCCCACTACCACTAGGATTTTTTCAGTTTTACTTTAATGCAACAAAGCACGAGAGTGATCTGTAGCTATAAGAATGTAAAAGACCAAGGCATCACTGAGGTTCTCACATGACAAGATTTATCATTCCTTAACATGCTCAAAAGGCTGCGAGTACAAAACCTGTCAAACACAGTTATGGCACAGAGCCTCCACAGCAGCCGAAGAAATTATGTGGGGAAGTCACCAAACCCCCGGCTCTGTTCCCACACCCACACCAGCCAAAGGGAAATGACAAAAACCCTTTCCTCCAGCATGGAACCGCTCAAGACCAACACAGAGAAAAGGCTGCTTCAGTTACAGGCACTGACATTTCAGCTCTGTTCCCCCACTCTCTCCCCTGCTCAGTCCCAGGGGCAGGGGTGGCATTGACAGAAGGCCTGTGTCAGTTTCCATCTGACTGTCACTCTGGCTTCTGCCTCTATTATCAGCAGTGCACTGGGGCAGCCACTGCTAAAGGCTGCTGATCTCTATCTCCTCTGAGCTGGCCTTGCCATGAACCTGACCGCGCCAAAGCAGCAGCAGCCAGCCAGGGCGAGCCACAGCACAGAGGGAGGGAAGGGGCGTACAGCTGGGAGGGGAGGGAACCCAGAAGAAAAGAGCCAGAAACAGACCCCAAAAGGTTAGGGAGGAGTAGGGTGGGCCGCAGGGCGGGGGCTGTAGTGAAATGGAACAGACCGAGGTGGAGTGGGGGGCGCTGATACAGTTTGGACCCTTTTCTTATTTTTCCTATCCATTCTCCAGCGTTCAGTCTTTTGTGTCAGCTTTCAGAAATGCTCTGTTTGACTGGCAGCCTGTCACAGATCAGTTACCACCTAAAGCCGCTTGGCAGAGAGAGGTGACGGCCCAGGAAGGGATCTAAGTGGGTTTATCTGTGCTTCTTTACGCCTCGTGAGCTCCTTGACACAAAAGGAAAGGGTATTAAAGATCTAAAGCGAGCCCAAAAGCGTGAAAGCTCCTCATAGGCTGCAGGATGTGGATGTGACTAAATTTTTAAATATTTTGAGTTGATGCTATTCATTTTGCCAATAGAGTAGAAAGAATTTTTGTTACAGAAATGAGTGTATGTTCCACTTGAGTGAGATTTGGAAAAGAAGGAAGTCCCTAAAATATGTGCTTAGAATATTACAAGTGCCCTGTATTTACAATTCTGCATCTCTTTTGAATATAAATAAAATTGGACACTCGTAAATAAAAAAATTAACATTTACATGATTCAAGTGCATTTTAACATTACAGATTTCCTTTTTTCATCTTGAAACGTTATGATTTAATATTTGGCATTTATTTTTTTTCCCACATAAATGGCAAGATGGAGGCAATCCAGAATTCATTTATTTTCTGCCATATCATCTCTCTTGGTCCTTTATGTATGGATTAATATTAGAGTAGTGTTCTGTTACCATGCCAATGGAGTCTCTCAACACATGCTTGCAAGGATAATAGACCTCCAGACACAGAGGGCGCCATCTCCTTTGTCATTTGATGATACTATCTCATACTATGTTATTATTCTTTAGGTTAAAAAGCCTAGGATTTCATGGAATATCATTTGAATGCTATGGTAATGGATTGTCGATGATTGTCTTGGTATCAACGTCAGGAAATTTTAATTTAGAAAGTACCTAAACCTAACCAACTCTGACTCCACACAGAGCCCACACCCATGACAGGCCTCCTCTCGGCACAATCTATTAACTGCATCAGGAGTCCCCAGTCCTGAGGGCCTGTTATAAAGGCTCTTGGTATCGTTTGGGTTTTAACGAAAATAATGAGACAATGAGTATACTCCGTTAATTTTTTGCAAATATTTAATGTTCAAAGTTTGGACTGCGTTGATTCTATATAGCATTGTCTCCTTTTCAGTACCGCCATTTTCCATTTGTCATCCTGGTTTCCGCCCTGCTTTCTGTGTTCCTTTTAGGCTACACAGATATTATAAAGTTTCTCTCAGAGAAACTCTTGCTTGGCTGAGATTGTTTCTTGAGTGTTATCTATTTATAAGTTAGTAGATATGGGAAAATAAAAGTACTCAGCTCTTTCATTTTAAACAAATATAAACAAAATGCCCTGCCTTATGTAATATCCTATCATAATCCTGAGAAAGTATTGTTATAATAGCTGAAATAACATTTGATGACTTGAACACAGAGTACAAGCTGTGACATAGAACAGATGGGTTTTAGGTTCATAAAGATTGAGTCTTTTATTTAATAACTTCAGAACCTTAGATAAGTTTGCCTTAAATTACTTTGTCCAAAGTTATCTGTTTATTCTGTAACTTGGAAAAAACTTTACCCCAAGGTGCTATTATGATAAAAAAAAATAGATTGTGTATATACAATTTTAGAGGTATTGTATAGCTTATAGCAGGCCTCCCATAAATGTCATTTCCACTTATTTCTTCAAAGATTCACAGGAAACCATTCAAAAGTTAAACATGCATTAAGTTGAGCAGGTGCCATGACACTGGTTATCAGCAAACAGATCTGTGTAAGGACCTAGAAATTCTGCTTTACAATCAATTTAGAGAGAGAGAATTTGCTCTCAATAAAAAGCAATTTCATCTAGATTCAGTCATATTGAATATTAACACAAATAATCTCAATCATCTCAATTTAGAATAAAGTCAAAATATCATTTCTGCTAATCTGATGACAGCAGAATAAAAAGATAATCAGGACAGATACAATATTATGCACAGATACCATTTAAAATGAAAGAAATTTGTTTTGTTAAAATGTTTCCAAAATTCAACTTAGGAGCCCTTGTTAACGTTATGGAAGAATGCACCCCTCTATTTTCTACATTATTATTTATTGTTCTATATTTCCAAAACTAGTATATAAATTAAAAGGTCTTTGTTCCCCCTTCAAAGTGGAAAACAGGAACGGATCACATCTAGTAGATGCAGATGCAATTGCCATGACACATTCAGAATTCCCCTCCCTCTGATGGCTTATTAGCTCAACCTCAGAAGCTGTAAAACTGAGGTATTAATTTTATTTTCTATGCCAAACTAAGTATGCTGTTCCACAAGGTATTACCATCTCAAGCAACATCAACAAGGTCAAAAAGGATATCAGACTCTGTAAGAAGTTGGAGATGGTAAACATGTAAAGGGGGGAGTTAAAGGTAGCAGCACAGACCTGATTGTCCATGTCATTGTTACAGGGCTGGCCTGTGCTATATAGACAAAAATAGGTTATGTGAAAATGGAAGGTCAGAAGAACTCTGGTTCTAGTCTCAATGGCAATTTTTCAAATTCATGACCAGAGACGAGGAGGTGCCTCTAAGAACAGTAAAGCTTGTTCGTTCCCCATATGTGCCCATTAACTTCACAAAAAGCAAGCTGCTCCTAGACACAGCTTCAACCCCCGCTGGACATCTCACAAATGTGCCACTGGCCATGCACAAAAGAATGTGGATGGCTCTTGTCACATTTTCTAAAAATCATGGTGGGAATAGTGACTATGTCTACTCGTTGAACAATGCTAACAACCAGACAAGGGCTTTCCAGATTCTCTTTCTTTGTCCCCGTCTGTTTCTTTTTGTTTGTTTTATCTCAAACTAATTTGCATTTGAGAAATAGAATTTTCTGAAGGAGAAAATGTGAGTTTTCTTTACTTCATGATTGGAAGAGTAAGCAAAAATATATTGCAGTGGCTAAAACCATTAGGCGTTACATTGCTTCACCGAGTTAAAAACATAATTTAAAACTACTAAATATGCTTATTTCAATATATGGAAACATCCTTTGCAATGCATGGTGCCCAAATCTGAAGAAATCTATACAAATATATTGTTTAGACACATACATATGTAAAGCGATACGGACTGATCTATAGGTAATTGAAATGACAGATAGAATAAATGGATCTGTGTTCAACATGTTGGATATGTATATTTCAGGTAACATATTTGCGCTTAAATTTTCAGTAGAGAACTAAAATTGTGTTAGTAAGGGGTGACAAAAAAATAAATTAGAGTGGCTGGTGCACAAAAGGCATCAGAATGTGGTGTGAGTGTTCTTCTAAGAAAGGCTCTGTGGATCACATCCTTCTTTCTAGTCCATTGGAATTACACTAATAGGTTAACAAAAACCGGCCATCATCTTTTTAGCTCAGACCTTCGCCATTAATTTATGATTCTATAGCTGGCAGAAACAGCATGGTTGCAAATTTACATGCTCTGGACATCCAATAAACTAATTAGATCAGTCTAGACAGGAATTGTCTTTTCTATTTACTGATTTAAAAGCCATTGAAATAATGAAATTGCATGTGATAGTTAAGACATGGACCCATGAGCTGTAATGGTTATCAATGGTCTTACATTCCTGGAGGATTTGAAGTTAAGAGAAAGGTGTTAATGCTCTATATAAAACAGGACAGATCCTGTGTGTTAGCAAAATAATAACCCACACATAAATACTAACTGATATGAGCACTATAAAGAATTTAGTGCTTGATAGAAAATATCAGGGCTGTGATATTTTCACACTCTTCAGCTCTGATTCATAGATGTGGCAAATCCAACAAATTTCACCGAAAGTAAATAAATACTATCTTTAATAGTTTTCTGCTTCAAATGCAGCTCCATCTTCATGTGAGTCCCCAACAAATGGACTGGGGCTACCCCTAACTCTGATGCCTGCCTGTGGATCCCATTCCCCTAACTGGGCTGCCTTGTCTGGCCTCAGTGGGAGAGGATGTGCCTAATCCTGCAGAGACTTGATGTGCAGGGGTGAGTTGGTACAGGGAGGTCTCTACCCCTTCTCAGAAGAGAAGAGGAGGAGGAGGGAAAAGACTATGTGAAGGGGTAGTGGGAGGTAAGGGGAGCTGAGATCAGGATGTAAAGTGAATAAATAAATTAATTAATGAATAAAAACAATAAAATACAAGGCATAGGCACCAGTAAATTAAAAATATGTTTTCTGCTTTAAATATAAATAAATGTTTGAGACTCTCATATATAAATAGTTCTTTAGTTTATATATTTATTCATATTTTATGTAGTAAAAAGTAAAAACAAGTAGTTAAAAACAAATTACTAAATTTGAGCTTTCTATTGAATTAATCCTTCTTTCAGTGTTTGGTAACACTTAACTCTCATATTTTCTAGTATATGAACGAAAGAAGATAGTTTTAAAATATTTTTTACATTAAATAATTTCTGATTTCCCTCAAAATACTACTGAACATTAAGGAAGATAAAGTATGAAATTACTTCATAAACAATGAAAAATTAGATTTTAAAGTACAGTTTGTTATTCTATTCCAATCCTAAGGTTCTCCTCATATGCTTAGACATTTCTTAATCTCGTGTCAGTCTCAGGAGTTTCCATAGGAATATTGATATTCTCACTCACTTTCCTTTACTTGACATAGAAAGCTCAAAGAAGCATAATGGGAGGTTTCTGAGTACTTCCGGTAAGACTCCTAGTCTGTTCGATAATAAGAGGCCCCAATTTGCTTTTCTATTTAAAATGTCTAACGGCTCAGTTATATATTTTCTTGTTGGGGTGGAAAGAATGAGAAATATCTCCATAGGCTCAGGTATTGGAGCATTTGGTTCCCAGTTAGTGGTGCTGGTTGAGGGGGTGAGGAACCTGTAGGAAGTAAAGTCTAACTCGTGGACACTCATCACTGGAGTTTGGCTTTGAAAGTTTATAATCTGCAGCCACATCCAAACTGCTCCCCTTTTCCTGTTGAGATGTGACAGGCAAGGTTCCTGCTCCAGCCACCCCACCTGGTGCCTTGCCTCCCCTGCCATTTAGATCTCTCTCTCTCTCTCTCTCTCTCTCTCTCTCTCTCTCTCTCTCTCTTTCTCTCTCTCTCTCTCTCCCCATCTTTCTTTTATCAGTTGCTTTTGGTCATGGTATTTATGACATCAACAGAAAAGTAACTGGTGCACTTGGACTAATAAGAAATGTTCCTGAGCCACCTTTGTAATGCAGCGCCATAACGCATTGTACTTGAGGCTTTCGCCTGGAGCACCTAGGGGTGTGGTTCCAGAAGGACTTGGAGAAATAATCAAAGTATAGCAAGGTGTTTATGGAGCTGACTCTGAACTGGCAAAGCAACATGAAAGGCATAAGAAACCGTAAAGCAAAAAGCTACACTTCCTGAAGTAGGACTCTTGACTAGGGTTGGCATTCTCTACCTTGTACACTGGAGAGCTATTAAGGGGATGCGCAAGGGTGATAGCCGCCCTCATTTTCTCCACAAGCTCCGCCCTGAAGCTCTCTTCTAGCCCCTTGGGAAAACATGTCTTGTTAAAAATAAACCTCTCCAAATAGATGGAACTTGAAAATATCATCCTGAGCGAGGTAACACAGTCACAAAAGAATGAGCACCGTATGTACTCACTAATAAGTGGTTATTAGCCCAAAAGTTCGAAATACCCAAGAGTCACTTCACAGCAACCATAGGGCCCAGTGTGAGTCCCAGATGGAGGAGTTGGAGAAGGGACTGAAGGAGCTGAGGGAGTTTGCATCCCCAGGGAGGGAGCAACAGTGGCAACTGGCCTGACCCCTCAATGCTCCCTGAGACTGGATCACCAACCAAAGAATACACATGGAGGGACCCATGGTGCTGGCCACATATGTGGCAGAGGAGGGTCTTGTTAGTCATCAGGGGGAGGAGAGGCCCTTGGGCCTGAGGGTGTTAGATGCCCCAGTATAGGATAGTGCCAAGGAGGGAAGATGAGAGTGGGTGGGTGGAAGAATACACCCATAGAGGCAGGGGTAGGGGGACAGGAATAGGGAGGTTCCAAAGGGGAGATCTGGAAAGGGGGAAACATTTGTAATGCAAATAAAGTATCAAAAATTTAAATAAATAAAACCAAAATAAATAAATAAATGAACAAGCCTCTCAATTTGTGAAGGTGGGGAGAGCTGCATCTATCCAGGTAATTCTAAATCCAGGAAGGAGAGTGAAGTCAGGAGGGGAAGAATTAGGAAAAAAGGGATGGCATGGGTGCACATACACACACACACGCACAGAGAGAGAGAGAGACAGAGAGACAGAAAGAGAGAGAGAGAGAGAGAGCTATCATTTTATATTTCTTATCCTTATCATTTTATACTTCTGATTCTGAAGCAGCAGTGAAGAAGAGGGCCTAAACTAAACTAGGCTGTCTATAATGTATAAAAAATAAATGTATTTGTTCCATATAAATATTGTATATTATATAAGAAAGAATTATAAAATAACACTCAGCAAAGTGTGGCCAGAATAACAGTAACAGTTCCTTCTTTATGCATTAAAATAAATTTGTTTTATATTTGTGTATTGATATGTTGCTCAAGTATCTATTATAACTTAAACACCATTCTATGTGATAATCATAAAATAATCTGACAAACAAACAAAGAAATGGCATTTTCATGAAAATTTGCTCCTAATCACAGAATTTGACAATACATTTCACTTACCTTACTATGATAATGGCCACTATAATATTGCTACTTCAAATCTATATTTTGAAAATCAAAAATGGCAGATACCAAGCTGAGCACTCGGGCTCTGAGAATCCTTTTTAAAGCTAAGTATGGCACCTGAAGTCACATGTTTCTCACCTGAGTTTGGTACATAAAATCTGAATTAGCAGATTTTCATTAAGACCCCTATTCCATTTCCCAGTTACCTTGTTGATTTCAAAGCTGCCTTTCAACTTCTGCTACCTGTGAGGAAATACCCCTCTTCCTGGAATTCTTTATCATTAATGGAAAGATTAGATTAGTTATCCCACAATACAGCAAATCTGAATGTCTCTCAGGCAAGGAGAATTCACCAGTTTAAAACCACCTTCAATTATTCCATGGAATATAACTCTAACACCTTTCACTTACAGAGATATTTAAGGTACTTTTGTATGTATTTAATAATTAATGAAAAAGAAGAGGCCTTAGGTTTGAAAAGAACAAGAAGTATATGGGAGGGTTCGAATGGAAAGAGAAGGGAGAAAAGGTGTAATTATAAACTAAAAATTAATTTAAAATTAATTTTTAAAATTCTCTTTATAACATATCAATAAAGTTTTAGAGTCTTTTTTGCACATTAAATGATTGAAAACTAAAAACAAAGAACATTTGATCACATTCTTCTAGAAAATTCTAGGGCAAAGGCTAACATTGATCTTTAGATCATGGTTATAATCACTCAGTTCTTATTTCTTGGTATGGGCTGAGCGAGAAAATTTTAGCAAAAGTAGATATATAGGGTTAAATCTGAATTCAAATAAACAATAAATAAACTTTTAGTATAAAGATAACCTGTGCAAATTTTGGATACTTCTCCTGAATTCTTACCTGGCAACTTTAAATACCTCCTTTTAATAACAGGTGATAGTGATTGCTACAACTGTATTCTTTTTCTTTCAATATGAAAGAAAATGTATTGAATTGAATTTATCTATAATAGCTGAAAATATGAATTTTTTTTAATTTTAATGTTCATGTGACAGCCCTAAGATAGATATTAATCATGCATTTAAAGTTGTAAAATTGTAGAATATGAGAGATGGATATTGTGGAACGGTCATTTGGTCTTAGAATGAGGGGCCTTGATTCAAGGGGTCAGAATCTGAAGAGTTTTTAGTGAAAACCCTCAATGAACACCTCCTTCAAACTGCAAAGTGTCTCCTCCCCAAGGGACCAAGCTATTAACATTTTAGGCCTTTCTCCACTGTGGCCTCAACTTCCTCAACTGTCCCTTAGCTTCCTTCCATCTTCCTGCTACTTGCATCCTGCTCTTGTCCTCTAGGCAAGATTCCCTGCTACCAGTTGCCAGAAACTCATCTGGGAGATTTTCAAGTAAACCATTGCCCAAGCTTCCTACAGAAACAGCACACTCAAGTTAATGTGTAGTAACTTCCTGGTAGTAAATGTGTCTTATAGGTTTATGAATGCCTCATTTGGGAAACTAGTCGACATGATCACTCTGATTAAGTACCCAAAACTTCATGACTCTGGAGGCACCTCAAACAAAACATCAATAAATACCAAGTTTCCAATTAAATCTAATGTGTCTTAATGTAAAACTATATTCTTGAATGATGTTTACCTCTACTGAGAGCCAAAATTAGAAATTTACTGGGTATTCTTCAAAACAGGAATTGTCAAGCCAAACTATTACAGAAATTTTATGACTTTTCCTTTAAAAACTAAAAAGGATGATCCAGAAAAACTAGCTGCAACATTTAAAAACACACCTTAAAAGGGATTGAAACACGTATCCAAAAAATAAGTAACAAACTCAAAGAATTGAAAGCTACAGGGATCATATAGTATCCATGGTATGAAAAAATGCATACAGATTTAGTCTAAGGCAAGTTGTTGCTGATAAATATGACCCAAAAAGGAGCTTCAGTGTTTGATTATTGAGTATTTTCTATAAACACCATAAAAATCATGGTTTTTGTAGTTGTCCTTTAAGACGGACTTTTACATATCTCAGGCTAGCCTGAACTGGACCCATGACTAAGTATGTAATGCACTGGGATCAAAGAGTACCATCATCTGTTGGTCCCAAAACACAGGAGTGACATAAACAGCACCCCCCACCTCCAGGGAATCTCTGTGGGCCAGTCATTGCAATTATTTCAATGACTAAATAATAAGTGATTTGATAGTGCCCAGAAAGAACTCCAGAAAAAGATTGGGAAGAGATGAGACCATGACTCTAAGATTCTGTGCATAGTGACAGAGGGTCAGTTTTTTAGAGCATTACCGATTTTAAAATTAAAATTTCAGAGAATTGGCACAGGAAAAAAACTATATAACTTTTTTTTTTTTTTTAAATTCAACGTTCTCCACAAACATAGCCCAAATTCAGTGTTTTTGATTTCTTTAAGGGCTAGGAATCTGTTAAAGCATTTACCTTATTCTGTTAAGATTTATTTTTGATGTGTACTTATGTGTCTTTGTGTGGGTATGTCCTCATGAGTACAGGTTCCCTGGGAGACTAGAGGCATTGGGTCTGCTGAACTTAGGTTACCTTTACTTATGATCTATCTTACTTGAATGCTGTAAGCCAAACTCACGTCTTCTGAAAAAGTAGTGTATGGTCTTATCTGCTCTCGATCTCTTTCTATCCCCTCTGCTACCATATTTAAAAATAATATTAAAAATAAAAATAACTGAACTACTTTGTCTTTCACAATGGTACAATTTTACTATGAACAGTAAACAGGAACCAGTTTAAAACTGGTTCCCAGAACACTGAAAAGAGAAGGTGTTAATTCCCAATAAGATCTCAATTCTGTTATACAGACTATTTCATGTTAAAGTTGCCAGTCATACAAATCTTAAAATATTCTCATGATTTAGGCATAACTCTTTTTCCTCTGTCTATGTAGTAATGAATCTAATGGGCCATTTTTATGCAAGTAATACGAATTTTTAGTCATACATAGTTTAACAACAAAAATTCATATTGGCTTAAGAAGTGAAGAAAGTTATGCAATCTAATATTGACCAAGCACACATTTTAATAGATACAAAACAGCATTTCAAATACTAGAGAAAACTACTGAACAACAATCAAACCACACATCTTTCTGTAAATAAATCACTGTAAAAGCTATCTCACTTCGGATATTTGCTTTATATTTACATTTACTCTTTCACATTGTTATAATGCTTACTTGATCTTTAACTTATGGTGTAACTGAACTAATTTTTATAAAAGAAAATAAAATCCAAAAGAATATTATCCTTTTAAAATATTTAAATGGAGATTGGGTTTGTTTGGGGGTTTTTGTTTGGTTGTTTGCCATTGTTATTTAAGACACATTTATTAAGGTTGTTATTGACCATTGCTTTTTATATGTTATCTGCTTCTTGCAACTTTTAGTGGTTTCAGGGCTTAGCTTTGGAATGTTAATAGACTGAAGACAGCAGGTCTGAATGGACACAGCATTAAAAACAGTGTTTTCTTGAAAGGCCTTCTTAATCCAGTTTAGAATTATGCTCAAAAATCTATAAGTCTTTTTTATTTTAATTTTCATTTAAATCACAAACCTTAAAGAAAAGTAACAGTCTGAAAAATCATTTTCACCCCTAAGACCCAACTGTTACATCATAGCAGAGAGCAAGAAGCACACCAGAGGTGGTCACAGTCTGGGATGTGTTTCCTAGTCTCTGCTGTTGTGGTGATGTCTGTTTAGCATTCCAGAGCAATGCTTCTGATCATTCATAAACTCCTGTTTCTCTGGAATCTGACCAGCAATTCGGAGCTCTACATGGAAGTTCTTCTTTACTGTGCTCATTGTCGGCATTTTCCAGTGTTAGTGGAGTTAAATGTTACTTCATTACATCACAGGCAGCCACCTATGAAGCAATTTTGTGATATGTTACTCCTGTTATACCACTTTCAAGTAATTCAATTAACATTAAAGAAACAAAAAGCTATTTCGTGTTGAAAATCTCCACCTAACCAGGATTCCTTGAAGGTCTAAGTCTCATATTGCTATTAACACCTGAAAAATAATATTTGATTTCCAAACAAAAGCGTGGTTTCCCTGTCCAATTTGATGTCTTTTTCATGCTGCCTCAGTGATGGCCAAATAATTGGTTGTTCACTTGTGTGCTTGTCTCCCCCGACAGTTCCACAGATGCCCTGAACAATACTCCAAAGGCTGCTTTCAGTAGGGCAAACCCTCATTAATCATTCCTGCTGACAGCACAAGGGGACACCTGCATCTGGTGAAGGAGTCCAGCCATGGCTTATGAATGTGAGGATTAAAACGAACTCAAGGTGTGGGAGAATACTTTTAACAGGAATGGGGGAAAAACAATGGCAATAGCAACACAGAGAGGGGAGGGAGAGTTCAGATAAGAAAAAATGAATGCGACTACATTATTAACACACTCATCTACTTAATATCTTGGACTGAAGTTGTGGCTCATGTTGCCATTACAACATCCTTCTATGGTATCAGAAGAGGAGCCACACAGGGAAGTGACAAATAGCTGCTAAATTCTTCATGCTCATATCTAGCAATGTTAGCATTAAATACTTATGAACAGTCACATGATTTTCATTTAGAAATTATGGCAGATTCAGCTTCTTATTTCATGGTACTCATAAATATTTCTCCTACTATATTTTACAAGTAGAACATATGAAATATACAATTTTTAATAAGAATTCTTTCTCCTGTGTGATGACTTTCTTTTATTGAAATAATAAATACTACTGTTTGTAAAGAAGGGTTAAAGATCCTAGAAAATTTCTTTTCTATAAAATTAACAGATCATGTAAAGCTATTTAGTTTCCCAGAATACAAGAATTTTCTTTCCTCTGTGATTTTATTTTCCTGATGGCATGAATCATGCAAAAGACAGGAAATTATAAATTTGACTCCATATCTTATGGGGTTGTCTTAACTAAAACTACGTAAACTTTCATAACACAAGAGGACAGTTGTTAAAATATCCACAAGCTGACAGCTATCACACAAGAATTACCAAAATAACACAATGAACATAAGAAAACAAAATGTAAAACTTGTTAAATGTCCTGAAAGAAAAAAAGACGGGCAATTAAAACACAATAAAAAACATTTCTGGGCCAATTTGAAATTAATTTTTAACACAAATACAAAGTTAGAAAGTTAAACAACAAATGTAAGAATATATAAAATTTCGTGCTGATATTGTTGGTTTGGAAATATTTGAAGTTCCAGCTTTTTATCAAGGTATACAAAGACACCTTTATTGAGTAGAATATAAGATTTTCCAAGGTGAAATTCTAGTCTTAGTTACATTGATATTTAGACATTTGGCGCATGTTGGTTGGTTGTTTACTTGGAGATAGGGTCTTACTAAGTAGTCCTGGCTGTCCTAGAACTCACTATATAAAGGGGGCTGGCTTCAAACTCTCAGAGACCCACCTGTTTCTGCTGCTCAGTACTGATCTTAAAGATGTGTGACACCACTTCCAGCTCTATATTTTAAACGTGCAAACAATGGTAAGTTGTAACTGTAACCCTTTTCAACATCTTGTAACCTTAGAATCCACTACTGCATTTAATTTAAAAGAATGTGTAGAGACACTAATGATGGAGGAGGTATACATTGAGGAGTGATAGTTAAATCATCATCAGGTAAGCAAACATTGCAAATATTTTGTACTACTATTGCACTGACAATCAATCATATATCAAGTGTTTCAGCAGGAGTTCAAGCATGCCATGCTTTTTAATATCCTTGGGCCCTGTCCATGACAAGGACCAAGGACACCATGCAGTCAAGCGTTCAAGAAATATGTCTATATTTTGTGAGTATATTGGTAATAACTAGTTGACATTTATAATACGCATTATCTGAGCTTTGCAGCTACACATCATATTTAAAGATGAGATAGTCTTGTTTTTTAAAAAAACAGAACTAAAATGAATACATGTGCATTTACAACTGGGGTTGAAAAACAAAGGAGAAACAGGTAGGAAGTAGTGAAAGGGAGAAAGGAAAGAAGGGAGAGAGGGAGGGAGGGAGGGAGGAGAAGAAGAGAGGGAGAAACAGAGAGTAAGGGAGGGGGTGAGGATTGGATAAATGACTACTGTAAGAGTGAAAATTTTAAAGTCATCATATGGGAAAAAAGTAGAAAAGTTATTTTCCTACTTTAAGAAATGATCGATAAAGAGTTTACTTCAAATTTAAACAGGGATGTGACATATTCATGTTATTTTGTTCTAAAATGTATCAAAAAATATTACATTTGATTACAAGTATGTTAAATAGTACTTCTACAATCATTTAGGTTTAATCATTCAAAATAAGTTACATTTAGGAACCAAAGAGTTTCAGCTGTAATTACCATTGTAAATGGTATAGTTGCTTCCTTTGAATTTTATATTTTTCTATATTTAGAGATAACCATTTTACAGGTCTTAAGAACATTTTACTTTAAAGCTTATTTCAGTTAACCAAAGAAAGGTGAAAAAGAGTTGAGAATAAACACAATAAAGAGACCCATTAAACAAATTCATTATTCACTGTGTAATATTTTATGAATTAAAAAGATGTTTTTCTGAATTAAGAAACAACGACAAACTTTAACTAGGTAAGTTAAAACTAAATTTAGATCTAGTTCTGCATCTTGAAATTAACATCACCTGCAATGTTTTACCTGAAATCATTTTATACTCAGCACCAAGATTTTTACATTGATAAGATCCTACTAGATTCCAGAGCACTCATTTACAAGCTATAATTAGTTTGCATGATAACTTATCCTTTTTCTGTCTGGGGCTAAAATTGATGCTCAGAAGCTTCCAAGATTCCTTCAGGTCATAAAGGTGACATAGAATACATTATTCTACTGAAATGCTCAGGTGTGATTCCAGAGTTCTTGTATTACCTGATACATACAGGGGCAGGTATACAATGGGCATCAAGTCAAACATAGCTGATGGATGATTTTTGGATTAAAAATAAAAGTATTTATTGGAAGAGAGCCCAACAGCTCTCTTTACATGGCTGTTTTGTGTACAACAGTGAGATGGATAGAGACCATGTGGCCCACACGGCTGAAAGGATATACTGTGTTCATTCATAGAAAAGTTTGCTAAAGGATATACTATGTTCATTTACAGAAAAGTTTGCTAAACCCTAAATTGTATGAGTATGCTACATCAGAGTTGAGGTTCGTAGTGGAATTATACAATGTAACTTAGATAATAATGTACTAAATGTAGCTAGGGAATTAAAGGCATTAAAAATAGAATGGACTGTGTCCTGATTCTATAGCAAAAACATGATTTTGGGTATGGTTTCTTTTAAATCCTGATTCTCTATCAAAAACATCATTTTAGGTCTTTTAAACAATGAACAAATTGAAGTTGTCATTATGATTATTTTTATTACTGAGCCAAGCAGTATGGGTAGAATTGGACAATGAATCTCACTCCAGAGGAAATTGAATGATGATGAGGTGAAGGAAAAAATGGAAATACGGGACTGGCAAAGATTAAGTGAGTGAAATGGGAGTGAGAAGAAGAAGCAGAGAAGACAATGGAGGGATAGCTAACAGAACAAAAGGCCTTTGGAGAAAGTCATATAGAACCTACTACTACAAAAGCTTCCTGAATACATACCATATGAAAAGAGTTTAAATCGGATTAACCTATAACATGACATGCATGTCCTTACTAGATACCACAGGCTAAAATATAAAAGACTATGATTTTATCACATGACCTAGAGTTGGTAGTCTATGAGATCCCATAGACTCCTAGACATTTCAGACTATTGTCTTTGTGACTATTATCATTTAGTTTGGTTACCTTCAAGAATTTGATGGTGAGACCCTATTGCTGAAGACACCATAGAGTTGAGTCATAGATCATATAGAAATCAAGTGGATAAAGGCGTCATACCTACTGGCTAGCTTTCATAGTGCTAGAGGATGATATGGACGCTACCAGAGGAACAGAAAATTAATTATGAATCTTACCAAACTCTGAACTAATTGAGCTACAATAATGACTAACAAGAGAGGCCATGCCTACTGAAACAATAGACAAAGGAATGACAAGAGAAGGACTAACCACTTTCCTGATTGGATTCAAGACCCACTCAACAAAATGAAATCTATACCTGACACCATTATCAGGCCAAGAACCTGTGGCTATACAGGTCATAGGCCTTAGAGGAATGAGCTACTGCTATTATTCTGCTAAAGGAACATAGTATTACACTAATACACATATATTAGAGCATCTCTCAACCTTCATTATAAAAGTTACTTTTTTCAATAGATTTTGACTAATACAGAGATCTACATCAGTGTGCAAAAAAGTAAATAAGACACTTCAGAAATTTCAGCTATAAATGGGACTTATATATTATGCTATCTCCTCCTGAGACTCAGATAGCGTTGTGGAAGAAGTAGTAGAATAGTTATAAGTGCTAGAGATGGAAGGTTACTTCAAGAAAACAAAACAAAACAATAAGACAAAAATCCAGGTTGGTAGATAAGTAGATGGATCTGAGAGGAGTTCATAGAGAAGATAAGTATGATCAAAATCAATTCCTATGTGTTAGGCTCTGTTTTATCTTTTCTTCTATTATTACTCATTTGAGTCATTTTTCATTTTCTTTCTTGTTTTATTCTTTTCTCATACAGTACATCCCAACTGTAGCCACCCTTACCTCCACCTCTCCCACTGGCCCTCAACAACCCTTATCTTACACGTCAAACTTTGTCAATGTGAAACTAGTAAATTTTAAATTTTAAGCTGCTGGTCTGCTGCTCAATTGGTAAAGTGCTTCCCCAGAATACACAAAACACAGGATTCAGTACTTTATGCCACATACACAAGGTATGGTGGCACCCACCTGTAATCCTAGCACTTGAGAGAAAGAGGCAAGAGGGTCAGTAGTATGAAATTAGACTGAGCTACATAACTAGTTAAAGACTACCCTCTTAAACAAGAGAGTGATTATTAGAAATAAGAAAGAAGAATGGAATTAACTTTAAAAATTCTTCAAAAATACTTACTGGTAAATTAAAATATTCATGATACATGATAAAATAAAATGATAAACTAAAATAGATAATGGTAATCAGATCATGATATAAAATGAAAACGAAGAATTTACTACCTTTGAAAAGGGACAAAATCCCTGGGGAAATATAGCTTTCACTTATTATTTGAAATGTTTTCACATGCATCAATATTATTTAGCAATGTCTATTGAAAATAAGGGGACAAAATCATAACATGAAAAAGAGTTTACATGCATTTTCCACAAAAATAACATGTTTGCTCTCTATTCTAATTTTCCTCTAACTACAGTTTAAAAGTATTGATACTAAGAGTTTAAGAATTTATGAAAAGTATTAATCATGATGACAACAAAATAAATATAAAAATAAAATGAATATCATGATTATGACAAAGCCCAACATTAGTAATTTATACTTATCCAGCTATATTAAGGTACAGGACTAGTATTTGATTGCATATACCTGAAGTCCTAGTTATTAGGAAGCAAATGCAGAAAATCACTGCAAGTTGGAATCCAGCCTAGTCTACATATTGACTCCAGAGTATAGCTATTTAAAATCTCTACATTGAAGAACACTCTGTCTTTAAAAAATATAAAAAAGAAATAAAAAAAACTGAATGGAGTAGTAAAAAATGCCATTTAAAAATGAGGTCAGGTTGTAGACACTGCACTGGCAAAGTGAAAAAAATACAGTAAATAAGGATCTCACTTTCACTAAGCTATCTGATAAATTATATTATATAGATATAATAGATATGTTATAAATTATATTGTATATATTATATTAAGCATATATGTTTATCAAATATTTATTAATTACTTAGAATACCATGTGAAAACATGGTTGGTTTACTTTGCTATTGAATTCTCCACTTCTGCCAAGCAAGTCAGTATATGATTTATTTTTACCAAGAAGTCATACTCCTAATTTGCTTTAGAAATAAGAACAAAGAACTCAACATTCATAAAATTGTGCCATTAGAGCCTAGCTTTCCAGTTATCCCACTCAGAAGACATGGCATCCTATGTCTAGTCATCATTGCTAGCTTGCTTCAAAATGTCTTATTTATTAATTCATTTACCTACAAAATATTTGTATAATAATAAAGTGCCCTGTGAGCAACACCACCAACTAAACAAGCCCTTACTGAGTTTTATATTCTGAATTTGTGTATTATTTTACAAACAATACTTCTAGTCCTTTACTATACTTTTGTCTTACTTTTGAGGAATGCTTGCCACAGTAAAATATATGTAAGAAACTCTTCTAAAGATAGAAAGGAAATTAAAAATGACTATCTAAAATCAAATAGCTTAGTGAACTCGACCTATCTAAGAAAATTTTATTTGGCCTCCCTTGATGTGAATGAGAGATGCAATCATTAAATTGTAAAATTATTTTCCATGAATTTGAAATGAGATTAAAATTAAGCTAAAATTACATATATGAAAAAAACTGAGATATGCCATAACATTTCGTACTGTGTAGTATAGGAGAAAGCCTATAATTTGTAACTGAAAAAGTAGGCGTAAAAAAAGTAATTAAGACTTCGGTCACATTAAGTTGGCCCTTTATTTTCTTGCCTAGGTTAAGCATGGTCAGAGTGATTAGCATGTCAGTGAAGTTTTCAGGCACTTTTCATTTTTTACACTTCTTACTTATATTCCCTAAAGTAAGAGGAATAATTAACTGAAATCCAATTAGCCTAGACTTAGAGCACCTGTTTCCGAAATCCTTTGAATAACTTTATCATATTATTATTTTTTTCTTGGCCTTTGTTTTAAGATGAAACACATATCCCTACCCAGTTGCTCGTAGGAGCTGAGAGATTTACATATCACATAGACAAAAAAGTACCTGCTTGTAAAAGAATGTGAAGATTAAAAATCAGCCAAAGAGTCATGGGCATATCACAGCAGTTACTGATTCTTAACCCTCTGTTGGCCAAAATTACTTTTTATAAACACTGGAAAGAATAACTTAGCAGAGGATGACATGAATTCCATTTTTAAAAGATCCATGATAAAATTAGGCAACCGCACATTTTTGGGAAGAAATAATTGATGCTTTTTTTCTCTTTTCAAATAGTAATATAAAGGTAAATGAGCTTTATTTATAAAGCCATGAGTAATGATTTATAATAGATTTTAGAATTCTACAAGAACATAACTGAGAAACTTATTGAGAATAGTGTAAACATAAAAATAAAAATAAGTAACAGCTAATCAACCAATTCATTAAGTTTTATTTCAATTGCTTAGATTATAAAATAAAAAGATTTAATGTGTTTCAAAAAGCAGATAAACTCCTACGCTTGCCATAAAAAGAGCCTTACAGACTTGAAAAAGTCCCAGCTCTGAACAACTCTTAGAAAAGCAGCTAAGGGGCACCTACAGACTATCTAGAAAGTAAGACACAGAATGACAATTCAAAACAAACCAAACACATACAAAATGTGTATTTTCACTAAAAAACAAAAAACAAAACACAAAAAAACTTGTGTAGAGGCATGCTTCTGAGGAAGTGGTCATGATAACAGACCTTCACTTCTGACTTGGAAACCCACTGCAATTACACTCTCTCCAAATGAGTATCTCAGAAGTCTACTGTACTGCCCAGTTCCTAGCATCCTGCCACATTTGGAAAGCCACTTCAGTATCCTACCCATGAATTCTTTACTCTTCCTTACACAAATCCTTCCTACCATAAAGTTGATGATTCACTCTCAGAGACAGCCAATGTCTCACTCTTCACAACTCCAAAGAGAATTGAAATCAAATGGTCTAGAACGAACAGAGAGAAAGAATACTTCGGGATAGAAACTAGGGCGCTGATAAAGCTAACCTACTTTCAGTTAGACTGAAATTAAAAATTGTTAAAATCGTTAAAAATTATGAAAATATTTCCTAGAAAGAAAACACACAGACACATGCCTCTGAGAATGTATCATGATATCCTTGAAAACACACCCACACACACAAACAGAAAACAAACAACTCATAGCACTATGTTAAATAACCAGACTATATAAAGTTAAAATCTTTCATAGAGATCGAGCATACGTCAAAATTGCCCTCTCTTCTGGCTATAAGTAAGATTAGGAGATAATTCACCTTAAATTCTCTAGCAACTACATGCAAACAAGGAAAAGAGAAATGAGTTAATTTTAATTATATATTTTATTTAACACATACATCTCAAATATTATTTCAACATACAGCCATCATGAATGATTTAGGAGATACTTTTTATTCCCCTTAGACCACATCTCCAAACACAATGTGCATATGTATTGTACAACACAGGTGACTTAAATCAATTGCATTACTAGTGCTGAGTGGCAACTTGTCACTAATGGCTAAAATGTTAGACACAATGGACATAAACATTGCAACTCAGATGCAATTTCCAGGCCCACTCCTACACTCTATGGGTAGCCCATCTGACTCCTATGTGTAATACACAAGGCTTCATGCAGAGAATACGCTCTGGTCACCACTTTGCTAGATCCTGCAGTCAAAGGCTTTCTGATCCTTACAGCATTCTAACCAGACGGTTATCAATAAGGAAGAAAATATTCCAAATGACAGGAAGCAGTAGTGTGAAAATTCATTTGAAGAGTAACCTCAGTGACCAGGTTTAGAATTCAATCAAATGAATTCAAATGAGGGATTTTTTTTTTTTTTTGATTTCAGATTTTTTTTTTCTTTCCTTCTTTTTCTTTCTTTTTGGATATTTACTTTATATACATTTCAAATGCTTTCTTCTTTGGAAACCCCTATTCCATTCCCCCTCTCCCTGTCTCTATGAGGGTGTTCCCCCTACTCACCCACTCCCATCTTCCCTCCCTAGCATTCCCCTACACTGGGGCATCTAACACCCTCAGGCCCAAGGGCCTCTCCTCCCCCTGATGGCCAACAAGGCCCTCCTCTGCCACATATGTAGCCAGCACCATGGGTCCCTCCATGTATATTCTTTGGTTGGTGGTCCAGTCCCCGGTAGCACCAGGAGTCCGGCCAGCTGACACTGTTGCTCCCTCCATGGGGCTGCAAATCCCCTCAGCTCCTTCAGTCCCTTCTCCAACTCACTGAGGAAATATTTTTATTGGTAAAACTATAAAAAACTTGCATGTAATTTTTATATTTTGGTAGTAGTGACTTATCTACCATTTTTAGTCAGACTTGAACTATTAATGTTTGCAGAAAAGCTGTTTCTAATGGAGGCATTCTACAGGTTTTTCTCCATATCACTATATTTTTTCTTTAAATCTATTAATAAATCATGGGATCAGATTGCTAAACTATAATGTAAGCTTTTTTTTTTTTTTTTTTTGCAAAACGATTTATTCATACCTCTCTATAAGTCATCGCTATTTTGACTTTACTATGGTGCTGAAAGTGGTTTCTCTAAATTCTCAATTTATAAGAAGTACCTTAAACATATCTGGATGAGACCTTATCTTATCTTCTATTTTGATACTCTGTAGTCACTCACCTATTAAGATAGTCTTACTCTGATAATTTCTAGTTACCCATGGTTCTTCACTCCTTCTGTTTCTCTGTTCTGTGACCACACTTCGTTTCGTAGATATCCTGGTTAATCGTCAATCCTTATTATGACTTTTACTCGTGAGTTACTTGGCTACAAGTTTTTACCAAGTTTTAGGTAATAAAGTTAGCTAGTCTAAATTGTTTGTTAGTTTCTAAAAGACTGTGTTATGTGAACCCTCCAAAAGATATTAAAACAAGAAGAAATATATACTTTGAAAAATCCATGAAAAATACAATTTCAAATTATTGCTTAATTTGACATTTTTAAAATGTGATTTCATTTAACCTCTGGTATGTATATTAACATATTCATCTATGATTTGTTCATTACGATGCTCTACCCTGCAAAATACATGAAGATGGTATTACAATATTTCAACTTAAACTCACCAACCATCATGTTTATGTAAAGTTTATAAGAATGTTGTCTTAGTTCATTTTCATACATTTTTATTTTGCCACATATTCAACCTCACAAGAAAGTAGTATAAATCAGAATTTTTATAATAAAAATTTATTATATTCATATTGAAATAGGAAATGACCCACTGAACAAATAATAAGCATATATTCTTTCTTCCCCAAAGGGAAAATGGAAATAGAAATAAACAAAATGAAATTAATGTCTTAATTACATATATTTTTCTCAGTGGTTAAATCCAATATATGTCCTTAATCAAAAAATAATGACTTATAAAATAATAGAATTTTTTTAAAATTTATTTGAAAATGGCAAGCTATACTGTTTGCCCTAAAAAATGGTCCTAGTGGATGTTGCCTTCATCAAACTTTATGGAGATTATAGAAGAAAATAATAAAGTCCTCTGGGTGATGAAAGAGGGCACAGGGTATGGATATCTGGCGGGACTTCAAGCCTAGTGGGCAGGTTGTGCAGAAGAAAGAAGGGTCAGACATACAAAGAAGCAGCAAGGCAAGCAGGGGTAGAAAGCCAATTAGTGGATTAAAGGGGAAGAGCCTGAGTTCTGAAACACAGGGTGATAATATAGGCAGCTTGGGAGAGGATTAAAATAAAGAAGTGATAACAGTATTCAGTTGAGAGAGAAGGCTGTCAAAAATGTAAATGGGGGAAGTAAAACAATGGAAACAAAAAGCTGACATTTAATCAAGGGTTAGAGTAGCAGAAATTCAAAGGGAGAGGATGTGACGGGCTTTGCTTAATTCATTAACAGAGGATGAAGGCAGATGGAAAATTTGCTCTCATTTACAAGAAACCAAAGGGACTGTAATAGAGTACAGGGAAATAACCCAGTTCACTTCTCAGTACAGGTAACCACAGGCTGATACCCACAATGAGATTTTACTAGATGTGGCACTGTGTGACTTCAAGCCACAAATTAAAGACAGGCGGGCACTTGACAGCTCTGAGTGTGGCACTTCAGAAACTTACACAAACTGAATCACATACGTTTCAACTGGTAACTTCTACTTACATGTTTATTTCATATAACTCATAGTTATAAATTAAAATATTTTGCTTAGAACTCTTGAAATTAAACCTTATTCTTTAGGTGATATATTTGGATTTGATTTCTTTCTTAATAAAATAATTATAACTGTGCACTTTACATTTTAGGGAGAATAATACTTTGAAACCTCATTTCCAGCTGCAATTTTTTAATTCACTGTGTAACACACCAGAACTACATTTTAGGAGGTAACATTCTCTGCCACCTATTGAATCCAAAATTGGAACATAGTACAAAAAAAAAATTTAAAAATGTACAATTATGATTTTCTTCCTGTTCTGGCTGTATTCCAAAGTGTTTTTCAAGATAAAATAGTTTTATGTATCCAATTATTACTTGATTCAGGAAAGACTATCATACTTTTCAGTTAAAATGAAAACATAAATTGTCTTAAAAGACAAGATAATTGACTAAGATAAAGTTCCATAAAGTGGCAAGGATGTGTGATTTTAAAATGTTTTTAAAAATCAGTTTAAGACTGATACTTATATCAGGCTTAAAGGAACATTTAAGCATCATCTAAATAACAAAACGGTTGTGATTAAAAATAAATGTTTATTCGCCAAGATTCCCTAATGCAGTTTCCCTTGAAATTAAACACAAGTGAGCGTGTTGAGAAAAAAAAAACAAAATCAAACCAGGATTTAAGCTGAGAAAGCTTCTGCTAGCAAGTTGACCCATAGCTGTGGCAAGATCCTAAAGTCAAACCTCCAGCGTTTCTCCAGTGTTTAATTGTGTGTCTTCTGACTCAATGGCACAAAATGATACAAGAGAAGAAAGGACTTCCCTGATTCACTTCCAGCTCTATGCCTGTTTCTCACAGACCAAAGACCTTTCTTACTCCCGGTAGCATCCTAGGAAAAGGTTGGGTAGACATGCTGACAAAAATTCATTCATGTCATAATATTTGATTATAATTAGAATGTTTAAAATTTTGTGTAAACCCTCACGTAAATAAAGTAACAAAATTATCCACAAGTACTAAAATAAATAAAAATTATACTGTCAAATTTTTAAAGCCATTAAGATCAGAGGAGCCTAAAGTATCAACAGAATATTCTTAGTTAAAAATAAGATTCCAATAATTTAGACATCTACTAAATTATGTTTAAGAAGCAAAGCATTCCAAAGTACTACAGGATTATGAGAAAGTAAGACCACCCTAAGAATGTTTGAAGACATACTCCAAAAGGCCAGGAATTAAAATAAAATTTAAATTTACAGTCAGAATTCTATTTCAATATTTGTTTGTTAAATTCCATTATAACAAAACACTCTGGATATCTGGCACCACCCATTGAAATACACACACACACACACACACACACACACACAATTGGAGTTAAAGATAAAGAGTAAAATAAATACAAAATAATGAGACACAAGCAATATTCCTTTGAAAGGGCTCAAGGTGTCCTTAGAAAAGTTGTCCAGAATGGCTGGTTTATACATAGACCAAAACTCTTATGTCATAAACATAAAACAGCTCTTTTTGGTGTCCCAATAAAAAAATAAAGGAATTTATGATGGGATGAATTTAAAGCTAGAAAAAATGCTCATAGAACACGAAAGAAGTTTTGTATTTTCAAAACATTCAGGAAATCACTGTGCAATGTCCTTCATCTAAAATTCACAAAAAATGGTTTCAAGTGCAAAAAGTCTCAGAGATAACAAGTGTAGAAACTTCATCTGCTATGGAAATGTTTGGAAAGTATCACAGAATAACTTATGCAGAGTAGATTAAATTATAGATCTAAGACGGGTAACAAAGTAATCAAATCCTGAAGACAAATGTATAAAAACACAGGTGTCATGTGTTCAAAAGAATATGTTCTGCAATTTAATATGCAGAAGACAAAAGACAAAAACTTATATAAGCTTATAAATAACGGTATTGTTAAGTAGGAAGTAAAATAATATGACATGTAAAACTTGACAAAAACAGAATATGCTTAAATATGTATAATATACATCTGAAATAAGGTTACATAAAATATGTATTTTATTAACCACTTTTAAAATGTGTCAGTGGTATTAAGTGATATCATTTATATCACCTAGTAAATGGCTTCACATTTTAATGGGATATCCTGTATACTCGCAAATAAAATATAAAGCTACTGTTTAAAATATAAACCTTAGAAAAAGATGACACAGGGATGCTAAAATACAAAGTTGGGCAAGAACACAGCAGCAAATTCCATAAGTAGAAACCAGGTAGAAAACATAGAAAGCACATTGCAGACCAGAAAAAAAATCAAATTGTATTTTTGAATAGCATATTTATGATGCTAAAGATCAAACTTCACAATAATATGAAGCATAAATTTCTATGAAACAAAAACGCTCTGTCCAACTTGGAAACAGAACCACAAATGAAGCTAGCTGAGACCAAAATGCATAATTCAAAAGAGGTCTTTAATCTTCATTTTCTATTTTTAAAATTGGAGAAAAATAAATGATGATGTAAAAATGTAGGTGCCAATGAACGATGGGATAGGTAAGTGGAGAGAAGGCAGACAACGAATATATCCATTGTAGCATTAAAAAAGTCTTTTCTGAAATTTAAGACCCACAGACTATTCATGAAAACTGAACATGCATTAGACAATTTAGAAGCTCTAAATACATTCTATAAAGAGGAAAATATAAAAACCTGACCACACATTGCGCAGTAAATGAAGCATAATTTTAAGGCCATTCTAAGTCAAACCAGAGAGCTTCCTGGTAACGGATTCTTAAGCACGAGGACAAAGACCAAGATAAATCTCTAACCTTATTTAGAAAAACTACTTTGATTAAAACAGTACACATCAAAAGTTATGAAACTATACTAAACCACTCATTCATATAATAACAGACAACAAAAACTACACTAGAAAAAAATTAAAACACACGGCCATAGAAATCAACCTGAGAATATAGATGGAGTAGATAATTCTCTAAAAAAGTATTTAACTAAGTTTATTTCAGAAGTCTGAAAGTGTACACAGAAATAACTCCATGTACAGAGCACTAGCATAGTCTCACTCAGAAGCTTCCATGAAGCTCCTGGGCTAAAGTCAAATCCAATGCTGTTAGGTAGATGTAGTTCACAAAAGGAAAATCTTCCCATATCTCTAAGTTTAGGGGAAGCAAATACATAAAAGTGTTAAACCTGAATGTCATTGCTATAGCTCAAAACAAAACAACAACAACAACAAAATTTTCAAGATACCAATAACACAGAAAAACATGTTGTCGGGTTGCATTTAGTCTAAATACAAGAGTACTAGAAAATTTTGAAACCTCTCAGTATGCGTTATGATACGAATAATCTAAACAGGAAGATAAATGATTCTGTCATACTCAATGTGAGCAGATGTTGAGAACAGGAAAGACGGTTCATCAAATTTCAACACCTACCCTAAGTATACTTAGAACACATGTGTGCAAACATTGATGTACGAGAGAGAGGAAACACATACATGTGCATCCTAAAGCCTTTCTATTGGTTCACTTAACCGAACCAATAACACCCACCTCTGTGGTCAGAAACAATGAAAACTTTCTATATGGTGACAACTCTGCTTCTGAAATATTCATCAATGATATCAGTTGAGAGGAAGCAATAGGAGACCTAAGAATATATAACGAAAATCAAGATACTATTTGAACAGATGATAGCATACATGTAAATATCAAGTCATTGACCAATGGGATCCAAAATGAAATTCAGAGAAGGTGAAAGATACTAATACACAGAAATTTCTATTTAAAAAATAAATAAAAAGAGGGCACGAACATTTGGAGGCATAGGTAGGAGTGGTGCCAGTGAGGAGGAGTAGAATGTAGAGGTATAGAATTATATATATATATATATATGGTATTCTCAAACAATAAACTTTTAATAAATAAGAAAATGAAGAAAAATGTGGTATTTTAACTAAAATATACTGATAAAAGATAATAATTATCCTATTGGAAGTTGTAATACAAGTAATTTTAATGCAATATCCATGAGTGGGAAGCCTCAAAACAGTATCTCTTTACAAACAAAGAAGACTTTAATTTTTTTTCACTTGCATTTGCTGCTAACAGAGGTAGCAGTATAGTGAGTCTGAGAATGTTTACTAAGAATTGTAGAATATACTAAGTAAATGAATGTATAGACACTGAGTCAAGGTCCTTCCTGTACGAAAAGTAAAACCAAAGCTCTGCACTGGAAAAAAAAAAGTGTGTAACAAACCCTGAGATGTAGCATCAGTGTGAGAGATTCTCACAAAATGTTTTCTCTACATCTGTCCCCTAGAAAATGCATAAAACAATATGGTTGGCTATGAACCCAAATTTAGTGTTCTCTGTGCTGTGCTACACTAAAGAAAGTGAGAATCCCAGAGAACAATGTCTGTTTCCAAGTCCTTGGCAAGGAAAGTATAAGGTAAACTGGCAATATTTTATAGAGCCAAAGACAAAACAGGGTTCAAACATTGGTAAGGACATATCAAAAGACAGAGATAGCAGTCTCTATCTTAGAAAGGCTTCTACCAAACATATTTTATATAATTTCTGAATTAATCAATAATAAAGCAAGGAATGCTATAACTCATCAAATGTAAAATTCCATGCATACATAATAATACTTTTAATTAAATATAGAAGTAAAAAACTTATCCATTAATGAAGGTATATTATGGTAAATATAAAATTAATAAAATATATAGAAAGTGATTTTGGAAGCATTAATAAAATAACATATTCATCAAAAAGATCATCCTTGGTAATAAAAATACTAAGTGTAATTTTGTTGAAAATGGATGAAAATAAGAATTTAAAGTATTATCTCTCATTATCTAATCACAAGAAAAAGTTATATTTAAATTGGAAGAGTTTAATAGATACTAAGGAATTATTTTAAGAAGCACCACTAACAATGGAGCAAGTTACTTGGAGATATACTGTGAAGGATCCACAGCATCTACTTGGGATTCTTGACAAAAAAAAAAAATGATGTACCTAAATTTAAAATATATGAATACCTCATTGATTGCCACAGAATTAAAAAAAAAAAGGCTGATTTTTTCTAAATGTCTCAAGTCCTAACAGTCACCAAGAGGAAATGTTTTATAATAAAAGAGAAAGGCGAGATGACTGAATATATTTAATAATCTTTAAGTGAATCGTGTGTTGAAAATCAACTTCCTGACTAACAAAGCCTCTATTCACCAGGGAAATGCAAATTAGAACCACAATCAAATATCATGACATGACATAAGAATGGCTGCTTGTTTTTAAGAGAAAGAGCCCAAGTGCTGTTCATGATGTATAAAAGGCAGTAGTCTCTGCATAATGTTGAAGAAGATGTAAACTGTTACAACCATTAAGGAAAGAGCAACGAGGCATGAGGGTTCCACAGAAATGAAATGTTCAGTTACCACATGACCCAACAATCACACAACCAGGTACGTTCTCAAAAGAAATGAAGTCGCCATATCACAGGTAAGTCTGAACTCCCATGGATATCATCGAAACACTGTGCACAGAAGGTTGCCAACATGCATGTACAACCTAAATGTCTATCAAGAGGAAAGACATTAAAAGTGTTACAGAGAAGCATATTAGAGTACAAGTCAGCCATGAACAGTGTGAGTGGGATGGAACGAGAGGGAACTGTGTTAACAGAAGTGTGGTAATTGTAGCATCAGAGTTAGTACATCATCTCACTTGCACAAGCCAAATTATCAGAAGAGGGGGGATTACCAGAGGCTGGGAAGAGGGGGAAGGAGAGATGAGGAACTGCTGCCAACAGGAATTAAGCTAGAGCTTATAGAAGTAAGATGTTCTAATGGACAGCATAACAATGTGAAACATTTTTTAATTTATTTATTTATTATTCTTACTGAGAGAAAAGCATGCCAGAACACGGGTGTTGAAGTCAGAGGACAAATTGGTGGAGTCATCTCTCTCCTTCCATCTTAAACTGAGGCCACTCAGCTTGCATGACAAGTGCCTTCTTTCTTGTGTATCAGAAACTTATGTGAAAGTCTTTTTCACTGTATTCACACTGTGCAGAGCATGGGTCTGCTCATTAAACACTGGGATTTGGAGGTCAGAAGACCACTTTCATGAGTTGGTTTTTTCTTTTACCATAGGTTGGGGTATCAAACCTAGATCAAGGATCCACTGAAACTGATTTTATACACTGAGCTTATGATTCAAACCTTTTATCACAGGTGGTCATTCTTAAGAAGATATCTATAATGTAAGCACTATCTGGTATTCCATTCATATGTCAATTCTATACATATAGCTTAAAAATCAATTTAAATTTTAAAATAATTTTTTTACTTTAAACAAAAAATAAATGAATACAGAAAACAAATAAAATAGAAAATAACTTTAAAGGTACTCATTGGATAATTCTGGAAATTTTAATTTGTCCAAACACTGTTTAATTTCATGATATATATTTGATTATTAAGGGTAAGGTGAAAGCTCTTTTTGATTAAAGGTTAGTGCTAGGAGGTGAATTCTTGTGCTATCTGTGTGATTATCTATTGGCTTGGCAAGCATATCTCTGCGTATAAAACACAATGATGTAGCTTACAAATTTTGTACTGGTAACAGCCAGTCACTCTAGGACATGTAAATGTTCAGTATACAACACATTACATTCATTTATATAGGCTTGAAATCTTTTAAAGCAAATCTTTTTGTCAAAAATGATAGCAATTATTAATTACTTAATAAGCAAAATCTTCTTTAGGAAGAGTTTACAAAGTTTTATTTTATTAGCCTCTCTGAATATGCATGACTGCCTTAACTATTTATATCCACTTATAAGTGAGTACCTAGGGGTGAACCTGGACATCCTTGGGAAGGGAAAACAGAACAGATTTTTGTGGGTGGACTGGAGGCAGATGGGGATGAGAATAGGAGAGGTCAAGTGGCATGGGGTGGGGAGCAGGACATGACAGAGGGAGAGAGTACTGGAAGAAACAACTGGATTCAGGAGCATTTGGAGGGCAATGCACAACTGTAGTGCAATGGAAACACCCTGAAATGTATTAAAAAGACCATAGTGAAGTCTTCTATCATTGGGGAAATGGAACCTGAAGTGGCCATCTTCTATAACCAGACAAGACTTCCACCAATGGGACTAGAACATCAACCAAGCCACAGAACCTTTGATTTAAAATCTGTCCTGCCTGCAAGAGATGCTAGGGTAATGATGGCACAAAACTTTTACAAGTGGCCAACCAAGGACTGGTCCACCTGGGACCTACACCACAGAGGAGTCCATGCCTGACAATACCCAAGTGGTCAGGAACCAGAAGCACCACAGCCCAGAGGCCTAAGACAAAACCAAACATGACTGGCAGAGAGACAGACAGACAGACAGACACAGAGACAGACACAGAGACAGACACAGAGACAGAGAGACAGACACATAGAGAGACAGACATACAAACACAGAGAGAGAGACAGAGAGGCAGAGAGAATAATGACAACGATATCTGCTATACTCATAGAGTAGCGACTAACCCAGTTGTCATCAGAGGAGTGTCATCCACAAAGAGATGGGAGCAGATGCAGATACACACAGCCAAGCATTAGGAAGAGGCAGTGGAACCCTGCAGAAAGGAGGGAATAAGGGTTGTACGAGTCAGAGGAATCAAAGATACTATGACCCACAGAACTAACTAAGGGCTCATAGGGGATCATAGAAACTGAAGTGACAAGCAGGGACCCGGTATAGGTCTGAGCTAGGTCCTTTGCATATATCTTATAGTTGTATAGCTTCATGTCCTTATGGGACTACCAACAAAGAGCATGGGGGTGTCTCTGATTATTTTGCCTGCAACTGGGACCCTTTTCCTCCTACTGGATTGCCTTGTCCAGTCTTGATTTGAGGGTATTTGGGTTGAGTCTTACTGTATCTTGTTAGGCTGTGTTTAGTGGATATCTCTGGGAGGCACTCTTTCTCTCTGTGTGTCTTTGAAGAAAAATGGAGTGGTTTATCTGATGGGAGGTTGGGGAGGGGAAACTGAGATAGGGATAAATGGAAAAGAAAAAGTAAACATTGTTTTAGAAATTGTAAAATGAAAAAGATCATTTTTAATTCTAAGTTGGCCAAAAGAAACTGAAGAGTGATAAAGTTATAATCAAGTTAACAGTATCTTAGTGCATCATTTTTGCAGTTCTTTTTACATAGGAAATGAAATATAAATAGGATTTTTCTTCATATTTTGTCCTCACTGATCACATCAGCAAAAATTTGCAAGAATTTGGACTTTTATATACTTTCAGAAGAATTACTAGAGTCTGGAAGAAAGAAAAGGTGATCAAGGTAGCGAATACAATGTTAGCAAATCTCTGAAGTCCACACTGGCATCAGAGAATCCCAGCTTAAGCCCACCTTGACTAATTACTAGACATGATATCATACAGACTTCACTTTCTCATCTTTAAAATGCAGAAAGGAACACCTGCTTCATGCCTTATTTGAAGAAGTGCATGTAAAGCAATAGATAATACACAATATGATGGTGGTTGGCTGGAATTCGAGCCCTGTAATATTAATAGAACCTTAATCTAGTATCATCTAAATAAACCAGCAGTACGAGTTGTTTTCAACACTTGCATAGAGCTTTTCTATATTAATGCGGTATCTAAGCTGCGTGAAGAAAGAACACATCAAACTCCATGGTCATGTCCTTCCCAGCAGTGGAATATCTTCAACACAAATATTTGTTTTTCACTAAACAAATCTAAACAACAACAAAAAGACAGTTCTCGGATGAGGTTCGGTGCCATAAGTGAACTAATAAAAACTTCATATTTGACCCACTTAAAGATTTTTAAATTAATGCACGTCTCTAAGACGTGATCAGCTACACAATGAAAATAAAATATGATAAATAGTACAACATTCAAGACACCTAAACACACCTAGCACAACTTAACATCTTATTTACAATGCCATATATTCCACTAATTTCAATTCCGGAATCATGGAATTTCTTCCAAATAACTCGAAGTGAATAGTTTTACCATAACCAGAAATCTGCCAAGGTTGTCAGGACATAAGAAAGGTGTTAACAGTGGCAACTGGCCTGACCCCTCGATGCTCCCGGAGACTGGATCACCAACCAAAGAATACACATGGAGGGACCCATGGTGCTGGCCACATATGCGGCAGAGGAAGGTCTTGTTAGCCATCAGGGGGAGGAGAGACCCTTGGACCTGAGGGTATTAGATCCCCCAGTAGAGGAGAATGCCAAGGAGGGATGATGAGAGTGGGTGGGTGGGTGGGTGAGGGAATACCCCCATAGAGGCGGGGGAGGGGGAGGGAATGAGGAGGTTCCAAAGGGGAGATCTGGAAAGGGGGAAACATTTGAAATGTAAATAAAGTATCAAAAAAAAAAGAGAAAGGTGTTAACAAATTAATACCATCTACAAAAGGCCAGCAATTAGAGTCCCTCGCAACTTTAGTTACCTACTTATTTGCTGTTAATAAATATGGTGTTAGGGTAGCTATCTACCAAAGGAACATTAGAAATGAAGTAAATTTTCTGAATGCACTTTATTGCCAGGTGGTCTGCAGTACCATGAGAACAGCAGTTAACAGAATCAGGGCCATAAAACATTTTGGGTTGTTGGATTGACAGAAGAGATCCTTTTCCCATTCACTTATTCATATAAAACACACAGGTTCATATACATATTTCATAGACTGTTTGTTTTATCATTGAGAAAGAAAAGAAATGCTTCACTAATGTTAAAAGTCATCAAGTCCCATGGAGTCAAGAGAGGAAAAGGCCTCATTCTCTCCTTGATCTTATCAAGTTGCAGAGGTAACAAGCAAGGACTGAACTGTGCTGGAGGAGAGAGTTAGTGTGATATTGAGACGGCCTAAGATCCAGAAGCAATAACGAATCTTTGGTGAGTGGCTACCTTTGTCCTACTGTGTACTCCCACTGTGCATCCATGGGAGAAAGTATGTGAGCACATGGCCACACGGTCGGCACACTCCAGAGCACTGGGTCACAGCTTTGTGAGTGGCTCTCCTTCAGAGGAGAATAACACAGGAAGGAAAAAAGAAAAAACAATCAGCCAAGTGGGTGAAAAAAATGGAATTGTGAACAATTGTGAAGGCCTCAAATTTATACCACTAAATCATTCTCCCTGGAAGATTTTTGCCACTAAGAAAACTGTACAAAACAATCTTTACATACATGTGTGTTTTGCATGGAAAATAAACCATTCTCCTCAGTCTTCCAAAGTACAGTCTAATGCCCATTGCCTATTGGAAGCTCTGATTTTATTTTCTGAAGTATATTTTCTCCTAACTCTTAACTTGATTATGTATCTCAGTGGCACAGCCTCCAGCCTGCTCCTTAACCCTTTCATTTCTTAAAATGGTTGTCTTCTCCATTTTTATGTGTGAGTGTTTTGCCTACATGTATGTGAACCACATGTATACCTGGTGCCCTTGGAGGTCAGAGAGGACATCAGCATCCCCTGGATTTTGAATTTGAGATGATCATGATCTGCCATTGTGGGTTCTGGGAATAGAACTCAGGTACTGTGCCAGAGGAGCAAGTGTTTGTAACCCCCATGCCATCTCCCCAGCCCTTTTAAACTGAAGGCAATCATGTATTATTGGATTCAATGGATAATTCTAAGCCTTTCATAAACTATATGATGCTATTGTATCTACTTGGCCTTGGTATTTTAGTCTGGCTTTCCCATTAAGAATGTACATTTATTACTGTTTTCAATATTTCATATTCCACATTATTGAATGGAAATTCTCTACAAATATTTTTAGGAGGCTAAATGAATCACTTGTTCCACATGTATGGATAAACACACTGGATGACTATTACCCACCATGTTAAGTGGTCCTGCCCACCATGTTGAGTGTGAGCCTTTTGCTTTATCCAGAGAAGTCTCTTTGCATTCCTAATCTTAAATTTCTGGGAACAGATGCAATCAAACAAGCCAGCCACAGTCTGCTTATTTAAGATAAAAAGATTTCCAAATTCACAAGTATAATCACAAGAGCAATCAAATGTCCATAATCAACTCATATTGCAGGCTTCCCACAATAAATATGACCAACCAGACCAAGATTAGTCCTACCCAAGCAGACAATACAGTCAGTTTTTCTCTATTTATCAAAAAACACACTTTGCACCAATTTAAGATCAAAACAAAAGTTTACAAGAAACTTGAAATCTAAATAAGTATTTTTCATGTATCTTTAAAAATGTGCTTTTATGTATTAAAATAAGTACTGCTTTTAACTATTCTCATCAATGAGTCAATGGAACTAAAAGTGAAACAAATGTTTGCATAAACTTACATTTCATCTAAGGATTAAAATTAAAGTTAATACACCTTTAGCTACCCCAAACTCCCCTATGGGTAATTTAGCCAAATATTTATAATTGATTGTTATTAAAATTGATATTACAAGATTGTTGGATATATATATATATATATATACACATCAGAAAACATTGTTTCTTATGTGGACTCACCTCTTTTATTGTTTTACAGTCATATTAATATTTATCAACGTTTATGTCACAAATTGTGCAATGGGAAAAATTCTTATGTATCATTATTATGATAAATCAGCCCAATAATAGAGCCAATATGTCTTAACACAAACAAAATATGTGGATCTCCAACCTCTACTGCAAAAGAAATTAACCAGAAGAGACTGACTCTCTTTGTTTTATAAAAAATATATAAACCTGGAAAGAAAAGGGAGGACTTGATTCGCATGACCAGGGTGAAAAGAAAAACTACGTATTAGAGTTGCAAAAACATATATTCCATAACAAATTCTTAAGGTTCCCAGGTGTGGCATCAGCAGAGCTCCGGTCTTGATTTTTATTGTAATCTTGTGGCTTTTTATTTGTAACTTATATGAAAAGAATCATATTGATTGGGGCAGATTTAACTCAGTAAAACCTATTCTACTGAGATTGTCTGTGCTAGGTGATTTTATCAAGTTCTCTTTTGGTTTCATTTTCTTCCTCATCCCTATTCCCAGGAGAGGCTGAAGCCCGGCTTGCAGAGCAAATTGCCCTAAATTGAGTTCTTTCTCTGGCATAGACAGGACTGCCTTTGGCTCCTAGGCTTGAAAACTTTATGCATTCCTTTTTTTATTTCCTCTTCTCCTTCCTTAACAATCTCCTTCCCTTTTTCCAATTAAAATGGAGAAGTTAGCACCGGTACCTGCTCCCAATTAAATGAATGCTGCATTACCAGCCACACTCCCCGGCCTCACTCTCCCTTCATTAGCCGTATTCCTCCGAGGCTGCCTGGCCGTCTGCCAGGGACTTATGGCAAGAATTCAAACTCTTGCACACTTTATCCCCTCCAAATCATTCTTGAATATAAGCAGTCTGCTCCTTAGGCCCAGCACAAGAAATCCAAAAACATGTTCACAACAGATAGGGGGCTGGGAGGGAGAGAAGAGAAAATGGGTTATTTAAAAGGCTAAAAGCCTACGCAGAAAAAGACAAGCTGAGAGAGGTTAAGCTTCCCAGTTAATTGACCTTCATTTCTTTCTTAAAAGCCTGAGCAGGAAAAACAACAAATGACAGCTCCATGCCTTGCTTTATTTCTGAGTGCCTTCGTGCCTACAGGAAATACATCATCATCTTCACACCTCGGGCGCAACGGCTTCCCAACTCTCAAAATTATGCACCAGAACCGAAAAATCCAACTCTGGAAGCTGAAGCAACTATTTTATATATATATAAAGATCAACATGGAATTTTCCAACAAATGTGAATGCTGTGGGGCCATTCTCAACTGACACTCGGAATCAGTCAGTGGGCATCAAGCTGTCGTGAATGATGACCCAGGTGTCAGAACATAGAAAAAAAGGCATTCTGTATGCTTCCACTGCTCTGGCACAGTGGAAATTAACCTTACAGAGTCTCTGAATACACGAGTATAATCTTTCACCAAATTCTAATTCTTAGATGTACTAGCTATGTGACCTTGAGCCAGTAATTTAACTTCTGTGAGGGTTATGGTCCTCAGTTTTTTGAAATAGGAATAATCATGATATCTAGCATAAAATACTGTTTTGTGAGTCTTAAATAAGTAAAGTACATATCTATTTACCACAATTATGGAACATGGTGCATAGTTAGCAAATGTCCACTCTTGGTATTATCACTGCTATCACCAATACTAAGCAAAAATGCAATTTGAGAGAAAATTTGGACATTTTCCCAGAACATGGCAAGGGATGAGGACAGTTTGCACATAACTTTTAATTACAAAGAACTAAAATGTGTGAACGGATATTTCAAAAACTGGCCCTTGTTTGTCACAAACACTAACACAGCTATGTAATATATTAAAATTCATATGGGAAAACTTGCCTTTTATGGTAATTCTAAGCAATCATACTCTTGCAGCAAAGTAAATACATGACCATGGTGGACTTTTATAAAAACAATATTTAGTTAAGTGCCCTGAAACAAAATTCAGTTTGTCTCCTAGTGAGAAACTTCAAGGCACGTTGCAATCTGAAAGTCCTTACCTTAAAAACAAAACAAAAAGGGAAAGGTGGGAACAATCCATAACTGCTAAGTCCTTTTAAATGGTTCTATTGACAAGAATCCTAAAACTCACTCATGGAGAGGGATAAATATCATAGGTTTACGTTGATATTATCTCCTATATAAGACACAACTCCTTTCTACCCATAATATATATTATTATTACCTACTTATAAAATAAGCACTATGACACTTGAAAAAGCTATTCAGAAACCATATTCTCTCAATACATATAGGCAATTTAGAAATATCTACTTTTGATATGTCAAATTCATACCAAATTTATCAACTGTTGTATAGTGACTGGGATATAAGCATGATAGTATATATAAACATATCTTTTATTTATATTACCTCTAAAAGATGATACACTTCATAAATCTCCTAACACCCTCAAATTTAAAGCAAGTTTAACTTATGCCTGCTATGTTATAGTGCTGAAAAGATTATATTTAAAATTCTTCGTTTGATCTAAATAAAATGCTGTTTATTTTCCCATGTGTAATTCTAAATTGTATCATTGTCCATAAACATGCTTTGTTTTTCTAAATAAAAAGTCAAATTAAAAAATTCTTTTTATCATCATCATTTTTATAACCATTAAACTACTGTCAACTCTCTGCCATTTCAATAATTAATTCTTAAAATAAGAAAAAAACAGTCTGGGAAGATGCCTCAGTTTTTAAAATGTTTGCCACCTATGCCTGACATACTGAGTTCAAATTCCCAGTACCCACACAAAACATCAGGCACAATAGAGCACATGTAAATGCAGCAGTAGTGAGAAGAAAGTGGAGACCAGTAGATTTCTGGAGCTACTTAGACAGTAAGTCTTGCTAGGCCAGTGCACTCCAAGTTCAGAAAGGAGTAATGCTTCAAATATGAGGGAGAGGAAAACATCTACTTCTGACCCACATACATGGATATGAGAGAGAAAGAGACAGAGAGAAAGAGAGAGAGAGACAGAGACACAGACAGAGACAGAGAGATAGAGAGACAGACAGAGACAGAGAGAGACAGATGAGAGAGCACAGATGTAACACATCAAAAATGTGGGGAAAAAATATAGAATGTAAAACAAGGAATAAGAGATTTTGAGATATATCAAATATTTTTTGGAACTGATGCATTCAATCTAGTACAAAAAGCCAGATCTACTAATTCTGATTAAGTAAATTCTTTAGCTGCAATTTGGAATGGTCCTGGAGAACATTTTTTTTTTCATTTTTGATACTTTATTTACATTTCAAATGTTTCCCCCTTTCCAGGTCTCCCCTTTGGAAAACCCCTAGCCCATCCCCCCTCCCCCACCTCTATGCAGGTGTATTCCCCTACTCACTCACTCACTCCTGTCTTCCTTCCCTGGCATTCCCCTATACTGGGGCACTGGAGAATATTCCTTAACAACTATATTGATAAATCTACTACATCCTGCAAATTACCTCTTGTTATTTAATATATAAACACTTAGCAATGGTACATCTAAGATTTTCAGTTCAGGTCTGTCAATTCCAGATAAATATTTCCTATAGTAGTTACTACAGGTATCATTCAATAAGAAGTATAGTTTTAATTGGTTGCATGAGAAAACAACTCTAAAAGTACATGGTTTTTTTTAATTGTCAAAGTAATAAAAATATTTAAAAATTATAACAGTGCTTTTTAATGAAATGATAGTTTAACCACATGTGTCACAGATATATCCTAAAAGCTGCCCATTCATATAAAACTTATTTTGGTTAAAGGGATGATCAGTAAGCTAGTTCTTTTCATACGCACTATCTATTCATTAATGGTAGGGTTTTTTCTTTCTCAGTTTGATTTCCACACAAATCAGTGTCCTACCAGTATCACCTAAACAATAAATAGCTTTTCAATTAAATTAAAATTGTGTCTAAGCTTGATCATCTATCTTGATACTAACAGGCCAGGATGTTGGATAAATGCCAACAGTTGGTTAACATATATTGTTTCATTCTTGTTGAAGAAGAAGAAGAAGAAGAAGAAGAAGGAGGAGGAGGAGGAGGAGGAGGAGGAGGAGGAGGAGGAGGAGGAGAAGAAGAAGGAGGAGGAGAAGAAGAAGAAAAAGTTCTAAAACATCACCAGAAGATTAAACATCCTCAGTTAAAATTTAACAGATTATGTAAGTAATACAAATGTATAGGAATGTATGAGTTCTGCTCAATTTATGTAATGAGTAAAATAATAACCTAATTAGTTTGGGTGAGTATGAAAGCAAGGAAGGACAAAAAAGTAGAAAAGAGGAAAATATAGAAAAGTATTACTTCTAATATGTAATATTAAAACATCCTCTAAAATCTAGGCAAATCATCAACACACTCCATCATTTTTCATAAAGCATACATGGAACACCCATGCTATGCTAAGCTGAAGAAATTAAAAAATGAAAATGGCTTAATATTCACAATCATGGAGATGCATGATTGTGCATTGGGTGCACTGGCAGAAGATGAATAAGCAACTGGCTAGAGGGCATGGAGTGAGCTTTAGTACAAATGTTCTGTGCATCAGGATCTCTGGCAGGAGGTTCAGTAAAGGCAACAGCAGAAGCAGTTCTACCACTGAGAGAAGAGCACGTAATCTGGGAGAGGCCCACTTTCTAGCTTTCAGAGTAATTAGGCCTTCCTTTGCTTGCAGATACTGTGGCAGTAAATTTATATCATCTAAAATACTGTTAATGTCACACAGAACTGCCCCCCATACTTTTTGTACCTTAATACAATCTTAAAATGCTTTATAAGCTTCATATCAATGATAAGATGGTAGGTACGTGCATTTGCATATCCCTCATCCTGATACACAGACTCTTCGGACAGTGACAGAATGTTAAATTCCTTAAGCCCATGAATGAAAGTAACATAGGTGGAGAAGAAATCAGGTAAGCAAGCACAAAAATGTCCCTGAAGTACTGCAATGCAGATGAAAAAAGAGTAACTTCCTAGTCTGCCAAATAAAACTGAACATCAGCCAGAAAGAATGACAGCCAGTAGTGGTCAGGTAAAATTGTACATCAAAAGCCCCTTCCTGGTCCTGTATATTTTACTTGGGGGCTTAAGATGTCTACTTTGGGCACTGTCTCCCCTATTATTTGGTAACTCCATTCAGATTCCTTTAGTATATGGATATATTTTAGAACATTTCTGCAGTGGTATTTCCATGTATGTGTGTGGTTTTTTTTATGTGCCCTTTATTGCTCGCTATTGCTCTCTATAGTCTCTCCTTTATCCTTCTCTCCCATCTCTTCCCTTATAGAAGTTCTTATTCTAGCTAATGTGAGAACATTAATTTAGGGAGGGAGGAAAGGAGGTAGGAAGGATCTGGGAAGAGTTGTGACAGGGGAATAACATAATAAATATATATTGTATGAAAAAAGAAATACTCCCCAAAGTCCAAGCATATGAAAACATCAGTTATTTCTAAAAATAAGGTATTAATCTAAGGGCAAAAGGTAAAAACAGTATAAAATGACGACAGGAGAAAATTTGCTTGAAATTTTAGATTTTAGTACCTTTCTTGGCTTCAATGTAAGTTAAGAGGTTCACTTTATGTAAAGGTTTGTACAAACGACAGTGATAGATGTCTCCGGTGGCGGGGAGTGAAATGTAAAGTGTTATGGTGAATGGTGAGAACTCAGGCCACATTCTTATTCACAGCCCAGAAAATAGCACTGTGCTTTCCCCAAATATGTACAGGAGTGGAGAAAGCTATTCTGGGGAAATTGAAAGGCCCGGGGGGGGGGGTAGATGTGTGTGTGTGAGAGACAGAGAGAGAGACAGAGACAGAGAGAAACAGAGAGAGAGACTGAGACAGAGACAGACAGAGACACAGAGACACAGAGAAAAGAGAAATTTAGTAGCCCTCATGTTAAATATCTTTCTGAATAAAAACAGCTAAAATGACCAAAATTTCTGAGCTCCTGAGACTTCTTGAAGTCTTTCAATAGGCATCTAATTTTGCAGTTGGAACTGACTATCTATTCACTACAATAAGTCTTAATTGGCATGTGTAATAAAATGTCAAGCATATATTACTATATTATGTTATAATATATAGAACAAGTAAACAAGAGGGAAAGTGGCTAAATTAGAATTATAAACATTTGATTATATTTATTCCTAATAGAAGATATTGTGTGTATAAAAGGAAATATCTCCAATCCCAAGCTCTCTGGAGCTAGACCCATGAATTTAAACTTTATTCAGAAACCTGGCTATTACAAGCAATTGTCCTTCTTAGAGACAATTAAAAGTGAAGAAAGTTATAGTACAGAGCAGGGGTGCCTATGGGTCTCAGTATCCAGCTAGAAAGAAAAAAATATATATATTTGTATGGTAAAACTAAAGAAAGCTAGTTTTCAGACAAAAAATTCTTTATGTTAGTTAACTGAACTGCCTTAAAATTATGAGTAAGACAATCATGACTTTATAACTAAATGACACCATTTTCCCCAAGTTAATAAATTTGTGACTTTTCCCCCTTCTACTTTACATCAAACCAAGATATGTTCATCAAAGAATTAAAAAACTCAATTAACTGCCAACCAAAAGATAAAATTACTCCCTGAAACTGTGCAAATAAAAACAGAAAGCCTAATTCGATAGTGTGAGCAATCACTGTCTATAGAATTGAAAAAGGAAAGAATATCCATGCTAATAATATTTAAATGGCAGAAAGACATTCAACAACTTCAAAATTAACTATGTAAGGTTGTTAAGGGTCTTAAGTTGATGTGGCCACTATCTTCACTAACCATTCCATCACTGGGGCTTCTTTTCCTAGGCCAGTGACTTTTCTGAGAGGCAGAAGGGTGTCCTTGGTATTATCTCCTTTAAAATGTCTAAAGGTAATGCTAGTCTTCAATAGGAAAGCTTCCCATGTGCATAAACACCTGTTCTATTATGCTGGTGATTCATAAGATATTTGATAACTACACTAGAAAAGAATATTTTCTCCATGTGCTAAATTTCTAAAACTGTCTGTGGTGCAAAGAATGAGTCTGTACAAATAAAACAAATCCAACCTTAACCAAACATTACACACCTCTGCCTGAAACTACAGGGTGAGTTCATTCCAGCGTCATTGGAAACTCATTGCAAAGATCATTTAGAAACCCCTGGACTACAGTGGAATTGCTCTCCTTATTTCGGTGTATGCACAGGCCCAGGACATAAGGATTCAGAGCCACCTCTGATGTCTTCTGACAGATTGGAGATGAACTGGGTTCCTCAAGTGGATACTCACCAAGGACATGTATACCAAAAGACAATAAATTAGCATCTCCCAGATTCTGGCTGTACAGATTCAGGAGCAATTCTGAGATTTATAGACTCTGAGTAGATCACTAAGAGAATCTAGACCATCAAATAGAGCTTTGTTCTGTTTCAGGTTTTCCTCAGAGGTACTATTTGAACTGAGTTTCCTTTATCAAAACTAACTTAACTGCAATGTGACCATAGAGGTCACACTTTCTAATTTAAAGGAAACAGGGTCTCCAAAAGTGTGTACACTGCTTATGGAATTCTTACTCAAATATCTTATGAGCTTTATAGCTAGGAGTCAATTCACTGTCAAAAAAAGTACTTTTAAAATATTTATTTGATTATTTGAATCATTTATATGGAGAGCATATGTGCTCACATATATAGGTGCCACAGAGACCAGAGGCATTGGATTTCTTGCTGCTGGAGCTCCTAGTGGTTATGACCTACATGATGTTGGTGCTGGAAACTGAGCTTGGATCCTCTGTATACACACTATGCACCCTTAACTGCTGGGCCATCTCTCCAATCCCTAGAAAGACTGTTCTAAGACAGGCTAAGGACCAGTATCACCTGAGTTGCACTCAAATTTGTTGAAGGGACTGTGTAGCTAACACTAGCACTTGCTTCTCAGGAGGATTCAACTTAGCACAGTACCTGATACAGAGTTTTAATTTTATTTTTAAATGCTATATTTTCCCTATCCCTCAAGTTTCTCTAGATCTTCTCACCACCCCTACCCACTCAGCTTTAAGTTCTTTCTCATAAAACAAAAAAAACAATAAAAGACTAACCCCCCCAAACCAAGAAAGTAAAATAAAACCACATCCCCAAAAAAAGGAACAAACAGTGTAAGCGTGCGTGCACATGCACATACACACACACACACATACACACACACACACACCAAACTGTAGTCAAATAAAAGCATACAAACCTATGGATTCCATTGTATGTTGGCCAACTTTTCCTCAACATGTGACCTGACCTGTCGGGGTTAATATACCCAATATAACTCTATTGGAGAGAACTCTTTTTTTCTCTCCCAGCAGATATAAGTGACAGTTCAATTGTTAACCTTTACCCTAGTGGCTAGGTTTTCATTCATTCACTCATCTTTTTTAAATATAACAAAATAAAGTCTAATATGATAAAAAACAAAAACAAACTCACAGAAGGCAAATTCCTCAAAAGAAAACACAAGAATCAGAAACCCACTCATTCTCTCCCCCTAGGAATCCCATAAAAATACTAAAATGAAGACCATAATCTACAGAAGACTTGCTGTAACCAATGAAGGACCTGTGCATGCTACCTCCATCTTGGTGAGTTCATAAGAGCTTTGTTCATGTTGAGTCAGCATATTATTTAAAGGTAAGGTAAATTTCTTTACCTCTTACTTTTATTCACTCAAAACCCACCTATACCCCTAAAACAGTCAAAAGAAAAACATGGGAAGTGTGAAGGCCAATTGTTGATCATGCTCACACCAAAGCCTGACTAGGGCAGTGGAAGTGCAAAGAGAGAGGTACACACCACCTTAGTTTCCAAGAGCAGACCTGATCAACTATGTGTAAACCTTGGCTATGATCCCCTTGAATTGAGGTCACAGAGTGAGTCAAACTCTGACTGCTGATGTACAACAAAAAATGAAACTCTACCAGTCTACTTGAAACATCAGCAGGATGATTAATTTTAAAACAGTTATGAAGGAACAGAAACACACACACACACACA